>JAAVUA010000164.1:0-132787 GCA_014898875.1 Fusarium miscanthi
CTAAACTCATCCGCGAGGAGCGGGACAAGATTAGACGGGAAGAGATGCCAGAAAGGAGGGACGATGAATAGGTGTGCAGCAGAGGCAGGCGGAAGACCAAGTCGCCATCGCGTCTTCATCATCCCTTCATGGCCGAAAGATGACCCTTTCTTTTTTATATATAATGAATGCGAGCGTTCTGTTCTCGCAAATTGATTTCTTAACTGGTGGCATTTCCAGGACCATATGAAGCGTCTTCATAACGATTATGGTAGCTCTGGTAGTTACGTGAGTCACGATTCGACATAGCCCTTGTATGAAACACATAGCTAATAAAAATCTAATTTAGGACCATCAGTCGCGAAAGGGGTGCTCCTCCATCTCCATCTCCTCCTCCACCAATCCTCCGAGGACCAGAAATTGTGCAAGAGGCCATCATACACTACCGACACATCAGCTAAGGTAAGTCCTTGCTGTTTACATTCAACTATTTACTAACCCTAGCAGCAGCTTCGCGCAACTCGTCCGAGGAGAGACCAGCTCAACGCGATACGCAACAAGAAAGCGATTATATCGCCAGAGAAAACGCATAAATGGTGGCTGAGGAAAAGGAGTATTAGAAGTAGGCCAAGTGGCTTGAGAATGATCTCCTGAGAGCTGGGCTAGGCAAGGTTGCTATAAAGTGCCATCTTAAAGAAGAAGATAAAAGCGTTGGAAGTCCCACAATGAGAGAAAAAGGGTAAATGATATTATTTACTTAGATGAGATTGCAATAGAAATTCATTCTGTGTTAGTGTTGGTTGTCTGATGTATTTCTATTTGCTCCTAATATCATGCCTTTATCTAGAGTTTCTACTACCTTCAGTCGAGAATCACGCCACTACAAGCAGCCTCTATAGAAGTTCTGTAATACTGGATTGTTATGGTACATAATGATGGAATTGGTATATAGTGTTGAGCAATAACCTGGGTAGAGTCTATCCTGCAAGTGCATGCAGGAGACTTATCTAACACTAAAGACTGTTAGTTGAATACTGATTACCTTGGGGAATATATTACTAACACAGATGACCTATGTTCTCATTAGTAAATCTTCTCTCTTAATTTTCAACAGTAACTTACACTTCCAACAGCGCCCTGCCAGTTGCATCCTCGTCCCTGAGTATCCGCCAGGGCGCAAGTGTAGCGCCTCCAAGGAAATGCTTTCGGCTCCGGGTTCTCACCATTCGTTCCAGACAGAGTACCCTTTCTAACAGTTAATTACGTTCAGAGAGTTTGATGATACTGCGTACGCAAAAGTAGTGAACCCTGGGATTATCCGCGCACTCCTTGCTGTTGAAATTGGCTGGCTTGTCCCAACCGCTGTTTGTCCACCATGGATAGTTGGCTGACACGGCAGGGAGGCAGACGACAAGGAGACCGAGGAGCTTCATTGTGGCGGAAACGGGAAGAAGGATGTACTAGAGTCGAGTAACAGAAAACTGGAGGGATGCAGGCTGAGTGGATTGGTTTGCTTGGGCACTACTTATTTATACCAGGAGAGATAATATCCTGATTTATTACTGCTTTGTTCACCGCCGTTGAAGCAAGTAGACCGCGTGTCTTAGGATGGATCCTAAAGTTCGCTGGGTAGGGAATAGGACCACATATATTAATATAGGGATATTGCTGGTTATTTCTCAACCCCACTTCAGTGACTTAAGCAGCATAGTCAGAAAGCATAAAAGATTAAAAGAACTTGGAATTTAAAAATAACCTCAAAGGACTCTTAAGACATTGCTATAACTAATAAGTCTTATTATAATAATTGGGTTACAAGCAGTAGCTTCTTAGTAATATATTTGTCTGACAATTTCATAACTAAGTGAACAGCTCAGTTTTGTTGTAGAACGAGCAATGCAGGGAGTTTCCAAGAGTCAGTCCACATGAGGGTTATTGACCGTGCGTATTTAACTTTTTTATTATTATCCACTTATACGAGCTCGTTATACAAACGAGCTATCCGTACGGAAAAAACGGTAGCTATCCGAACTATGTCTGCCCGAATTCTTCATAGCTGCTGTTCATTACACTGCCTTTTTATCCGGAGTTTCAGCCAGCTTCAGACGAGACTCACGCCACTGCAAGCAGTTAGTTTGTGTACTTTTTAACAAAGAGAGTTCGATTTACCTTGCCACATGAAATCGGCTCATAGAGGGGAGGGTGCTTCTCGTCAACGCACGTGGGCACAACCTCGCAGACCGCGTCCGGGTTAAACCCGAGGAAGAAGGGCATCGCGTATCGGGAGGTCTTTTGCCGGTTGTACACACGATGCACGGTCGATTTGAACCGATTATTCGAGAGCCTCTGCAGAAAGTCGCCTATGTTGATGACCAGGGTCCCCTCGATAGGGCGCGCGTCGAGCCACTCGTCGTCTGCTGAGAGGACCTGCAGTCCGCCAGACATGTCCTGCCAGAGCAGAGTCACGCACTGGATGTCCGTATGTGAGCCAATACCCACGTCGACGTCCTCGGTGCTGCCGTCGGTGCCGGGGTAGTGGATGTGCACTGCATCGGCGCCGGGGGTGGTGGTGATGGAGTCGAAGTAGTCCTCGGGGAGATCCAGAGCAAGGGCGAATAAGCGGATGAGTTTGCGGGCTAGCATTAGCCGCTTTTGATAGAACTCGGTGAGCACGGGGCGGAAATTGGTGAGATGGCTTGTCCTGTCCCAGACATAGTCTGTGGAGGAGAAGTTGGCGTTGAGGTCATCGATACAATCGTGAGTCTGGTCGACGCGAGTATCATATCGCATAGAGAAAGTCTCTTTCTTATCTGTTATCGTAAGTACGTGTAAGTAAATGAAAGCATGAATCAATGAGTTTCCTACCTCTGGTTTCCTGGTTATTGATCTGCGTGCTTCCAACACCGTGATAACCACAGAACTTGCCCGCCTTCTCAAACGAGACCTGATCCTTGTATTCCTGCTCCTGGCTGAAAAAGGCCTTGACCTGTTCAAGCGCTTGCTCAATCAATTCCTGAGGAATGCCATGATTACAGACATAGAAGAAACCAGTATTTTCTGCAGCTGCTTTGATCTTGGTCGCGAGTGTCTTGCGCGAAGTCGCGTCTCCGTCGATCGAGCTGAGGTCGATGACGGGCATCTCATCCAGGGTCGGAGTACGGGGTGCCCCACGGCGTACACGGCGGGAAACGGGCCCGTCCGGTGTCATCAGCTGCACCGTTGTAAACGCCGAGACGGGGGCTGTGGTCTCGATTGTGGTGGTAGCCATGATGGTTACTCTTGATCACAAACCGCTAATGTTCTGGTGATGAGATGAAGTAGCTTGAGATGATAATGGTCTAAAGTGGGGAAGACCAATGACAGATACTGATTAAGAATTGGTTGAAAAGGCTGCTGTTTAACCCGGTTGTTAATTCCCAGAACACTAACACAAGTAAAGCCCGGAATCAGCGACTTGATATAAGATAACAGATGAACGTCAAATGCAGCTGAGTCGTTGCAGTTGCGCAATATTCACTCGCGACTCTAGGTTAGGCAAAAGCCGGAGACCGTCGGAGAAGAGGGACCCATAACTGCCGACGGGGCCATCCGTGGCGGAGTTCCCCGTTCCCCTATCACTAACAATTCATAGTCGAGCTCCACAGAACTCGCGATTCTATTGGCTACACTCGATGTGCAATCTGATACAACGTTGACTATCTTTTGCGGGGACAGATAACAGCGTCACTAGTGTAACTCTACTGACCGGCGACCGTCGGACATTTCACCAGCGCCAATAGGATCAAGTCTAATACTCCCGACCTTATCATTTCTAGATTCTGATTCCGGGGTTTCTAGATCGCTTCTTTGTGGTTGGTCCAAACTTGACATGCTGCATTCTATAAACACCACCCCCTGGGCCTCCACTTACAGAAGACGAACCATTTCCAACCCTCCAGAGTCAAGCCAGCGTTTTTAATTGTCATAACGTTGCATTGGAGAAAAATCATGGCTTCACTCGTCTCCAAAGCCCACGAGCGTCTGGTCGTGAAGAAACACTGCGCGGACGGAACATCCGAGCCAGCCAACTTTCTCGACAATGACTCCATCCGCCCAACCCCTGTCAAGGACCGCACCTGGACTTCCATCACATACTCGGCCTTTTGGTTTGCTGCCACTGCAAACGTGAGCAATCTGTATGCAGCGTCTACCGGCCAATCAGCTGGTCTTAGCATGTGGGAGGCTCTGGCCTGTTCGCTTGGAGGCCAGTTGCTGGCTGGTTGTCTCATGGCACTGAATGGTCGTGCCGGTGCACTGTACAGAATTCCCTTCCCTGTTGCGTGTCGAGCGAGCTTTGGGACTTGGGGTGCTTTGTGGCCTACGTTTAACCGTGCGGTTATGTCAATTGTTTGGAACGGTGTTAATGCTGTGCAGGGAGCCCAGTGTCTATAGTAAGTCGAGTTCTGTCAACTGTTGGATCGTGACAAGCTAACCATCTTGCTCTACAGTGTCTTTCTTCATGCCATCTTTCCATCTATTGCCAACATCCCTGACATCATGGGTTCCAAATCTGCCCTCAACTCGGCTCAGATGCTTTGCTTCTTCCTCTACTGGTATGATGCTACTACCCACCGTCCCACGTAGTCATCCTTTCTAACGCATCCGTGCTTCGACAGGCTTATCAACTGCGCCTTTCTCTTCATCCCCGTCCCGCGCATGAGGAAGCTCGTCCACATTAAAGTTGGCGTCTACTTCGCCGCCACCATCGCCTTCGTGGCCTGGACACTATCACTCTCCGGCAACGTTCATAAGACCTTGACTGAGCCAGCCACCGTCAAAGGCTCTGAAAAGTCCTGGTTGATCCTCAAGTTCTTCTTCCTAGGACTCGCTAGCTGCGGCACCTTCATCTCCAATGCGTCTGATCTGCAGCGATATGCCTCCAAGCCCAACGATGTCATTGCTGGTCAGGTATTCAGCTTCCCCATGTCCAACTTCTTGGTCGGCGTGTTTGGCAACTTGATCGCGGCTGCTAGCAAGGGCATCTTTGGTGAGGTCATCTGGAACCCGCTTACAACTCTTGACATGCTCATGGAGGGTGATCGGCATACATCTGCGAATCGCGCGGGCTGTGCATTGATCTCCTTCGCTTATGTTTACTCAACTGTCTTCTCTGCTATCTTTGAGAACTCCATTCCGTGAGAATGCCCTGATCTTCTTAGTTCGAGTTTGTTGCTGACCTGTCATCTTCATAGCGCTGGAAACGACATCGCAGCTCTCCTGCCCAAATACATAACCGTGAAGCGTGGATTCTTCATCTGTGCAGGTATGAATCCTTATTTCTTCTGTTACCTACAAAGAACTGCCATGGGACCCGTCACTAACTGCAACTCCTGTAGTCCTCTCTTATGCAATCTGCCCATGGTATCTGCTCTCATCTGCAGCGGTCTTCATCAACTTCCTCAGCTCGTACCAGATCTTCCTCAGCGCCATCACAGGTATCCTCATCTGCGACTACTACCTCCTCAGACGTGGCCTCTTTGACATCCCCATGCTTTACTCTGGCCACAAGGACTCGACCTACCATTTCTTCCACGGCTTCAATCTTAGAGCGTTTGCAGTCTATGTGATTGCCGTTGCACCCAACTTTTATGGATTCCTATTCCAAATGGGCGTTAGCGCACCGTTGGGCATTCAGCGCTTCTACTATGTTGCATACCCTGTCGGACTGTTCTTGGCGTTTGGAAGCTTTTGGTTGATGAACACAATCTTCCCGAGCAAGAGTGTTCCCAAGGTCTCTGGGTGGAAGGAGCCCAAGGACTTTGTGGAGACTCATGATGGTACTTTTGTCAATGTTGTGATTGACTCGTCTGATGCTGGCTCCGGGGATCAGGAGATGGGTAACGCTGAGAAGTCTGCCACAGAGAAGTATTGAGCCAGTATTAGGCCTTGTTAGAAATGAATATCTCTTGTTTTTCATGTCACGAATAATCCATCTCATCATCTGAACCGGCATAGCGGTGTCCCACCTTGAATCATCCATTGCCAAGTAATATTACTATTGATCTTGCTCGCTTACTTCCGTTGATGTATACTCCATCCTAGTACTCAACGCTTCAAAAGGCGGCCACCAAACATCCAGACCAGGCAACGTCTCTGTGTGTGCGTCCATCTCCGGTCGCACTGTATCGAACACCCGTTTTCTCATCATGTTCATAGCCCAGATAGAAACTGGTTCATCGACATAAGTATCCTTTCGCAGGTTCTGAACTTCCTCCATTAGACGAAATGTCTCATCGATATCCTCAAGATGGTCCGAGAACTCAACCAGGGTGACGTGTGCGTAAGCGCACATGAGAAAGTCAAAGGTGTGAATGACCCTCTTCTGCCTTGTCATCTCTATTGATACTTGTAAGATCTGGTGGCTGTGTTTCAGAATAGGCTCAATTTGCGGATCATACACTGCATTCTCGCGGGCGTTGTTGATATCTTCCTTATGCAGCTGGGACAATTCCCATCTGTTGGCGAGTAAGCCGGATGTCGAGAGAGCAAACTTTAGCTCTAGACTGTCATCGAGGTGAAACACTGCGATTCGTCAGATGCAGGCACAAGCCCGGGTAGTTGCAGTATGAACGTACCTTTTGCGTTAGTGGTATACCACTGTGAGAGACTGCTTTGAAGTTGCTTTGCTGATATTTGCTCCTCAACAATGCCGCGATACAGGAATATAAAAAGCTCAAGTTCGGCGACAACCTCTTTGTCTAAGTCGTTGAAACCCTCTGCGTGCTTGACCAGGTCGATGTAATGTGCCGCCAGGTCCATTCGCACAGCTGACAGCTTCCCCACACCGATAGTAAATCTCGTAGACCAGTAAGCACTTTTCTGTGTACGAGGTGGGGAATTAGATGACGTACTTGAGATGTTGAAGACATGCAGCATTCCACGTCAGTATCCGGTTCCTATCGTCCTCGCTGTAACCTAATGACGACGGCCGTTGTTGAAGCGTGGGAAAATCCAACGAGAGCATGAGATGAAGGATGAGCGAGCCACTCAAGAGCCACGCGTCGATAAAGCTGTGGGAGTAGCCGAGATTCAGATTTAAAAGAGTTGTCAAAAGCATTGCGTAGAGGGACGGTAAGCTCAGATGAGACTCCAGCGCTAGCGTTGCCAGCCCAGACTTGAGTATCCCCCAAAGCGAGGCGTGAAGATCCTTGCTGATGACGGAGTAATTAGTTTGCATTCCTGCAAGCAAGCAGGTCACGGAGAGAAGGTTATTCTCTCCACTCAAGGCTTTGTCAATGGTTCCTTGTAGAAAATGAAGCCTGGGAATGTTCTTTCTGGATCTAATGCAGACATTAGCAAAGCTCAAGGCCGAATTTAACTTGTGGAATGCGATTGGACAGGTCCAAAATCAACTCGTGGTACAGTCAACTACTCTTACGTTTCAATCAGACGCAATCCCAGTCCATTTGCGGCTAATTGGGCCCTGACTGGCTCAGGTAGCTTGACGACGTCTCTTGGAGTTTCGGGGTTGCCGTTGATCCAGGTGTACATTTTTCGAATGACGCGAACTGGGGCGACTGGTGGGCCAAGACAGGTTGCATCTCTTTGGTCCTCAGTTATCTCCTGAGAGACCTCAGCAGCTACTGGTACTGATGTAGTGGCATCTTGGTTACTTGGTGTAGTTCGTAGTGCGCGGGAGGTCGCAGCCTGGCTTAGCTCGTGCACAGCCAAGCGCAACTCTGCCAGTTGAGATTCGAGGGCCACGAGCCTAGGGAACAAATTTCAATTCAGAATATAAGACGCAGAATTTTGGAGAACGTACCTTTCTTCGCAACTGCATGCTTGAACAAGCTGAGGTGGGCTGCTGGCGATGGAGCCCTCAAGCCCTTTAGAGGTCTGGGTGACTCGATGCGCATCAAAAGGAAGCTCACAAGGTATTCTGCACTCCATTTTAGCATATTGTCCTTGAAACATACAGATGTCAGATTTTTGTAAGCAGCTGACCTCAAGGCTTTGCAACGACTGCAGACAGCTGCGCCGCTTGGTACTTCGCATCGCGTCTTGAGACGGCGACACGTCGGGCAGGAGATTACTCGGCGGCGATGCTGAGGCATTTCTGAGGAAAGCTATTTCGGAGAGTGGACAGCTATAGATGTGTATTGTGTTAGTGTTGTATATGTGAAGCTGCAGTTGCATTAAGGTGAGAGATAAGAGATTGGGGTGCTGACAACTTACCCAAAAAGAGATATTTCAGATGTTCCGAATTTAAGCCGCTATCTGTTAGCGCCTGTAACTAAACCTCCAGCGCTAGATTCCGCTAGTCCACTGCATGATATAGTCTAGCCAGGTGAACTACTTTGGTTGGAGTAAGCGCGTAAAACCTCATATTCAAGCTCACATCAATCAGCGCCGATGTGATTTAAAGTGCATAAGAGCTTGCGATTATGTTAGCTGTTGCTCTTAGGCCTGAACCCCCCAACTTAATTGCTCTGGCTAATGCAATTATGTAGGCAAGCCCGCCTTTTACAAGCATTGCCGTAGTGAGCTTGTACATCGTGTCAATTCGTGGACCCTTACCAGTGGTTAAGTAGCCTTCAAAAAGCAGGCAAGCTGAGCAGCTAACTATCCGGACAGCGCCCAGCTCTAGCCAACATCCACGACCGACGGATGACTTCTTCTGAATTCATTGCTTGATGAAGCAAACGCCAAGGGAATTGTGACCGGTCACTAACTAGCTGTAATAAGTAAGCCCTCCCCGCACACACCATTATCTCCTCTTATCGCCCAGCATTGGACAGGCACTTAAAGTGGCTTGTATAATAAGGCGGCCCTCCCTGATACCCCTCAAGATCATCTGGAATTGAAACGAATCTTTCCCTAGCCCAGTGCTGGCTATAGGTCACCAACTCCATCGCGCCGCCGTAGTTTCTTCCTAAAATGCCTTATCGACCCAGACCAGGAGCAAGGGGCTCCGGCCTGCGAAGCAAAACGGGCTGTGTACCATGTCGGCAACGACGAAAGAAGTGCGATGAGTCCAGACCGGTTTGCCTCGGATGCGATAGAAACCATTTGATCTGCCAATGGGCAGCTCCGTCGAGCTCCAAGTCTCCGTCGGCAGACGCAACTCATGATCGTGAGACTCAGCCAGGCTATGGAGAAACAACAACACATACCACCAAGCACTTATCTTCTCGGACAATGTTCCCAGTCACAACGGGCCCGATAATTGTGCCCGCACAACTCCGCGAGGGCACGAATCGGTATCTCTTCGAGCATTTCCTACACGTCACAGCAAAGCGAATGGCTGGAAGAACATTTCCTGAGAATCCGTTCCTCTCTTGCAATCTCAAAATTGCTTCTGACAGCACCATAATGCAGCACGCTATCCTTGCCATCAGCGCTTCTCACTTGCTGTACAAGAGGCCAGACATGGCTGAGGCATGCGCATCTCATTACGCGATTGTGCTTCGAGCAATGAAACATGCTGTCACGCGGTGGAAGGCTCTTCATACACGCGATCAGATTGCTCTGCTAGCTACAGCCCTAGCCCTTTGCTGGTTCGAGGTAAGCTAACAACCTCGCGATGGTAAAAAAGGCGCTGACTTGTCGCAGACCATCGATGTTAACACTAGAGGTGCGTTGTACCACCATCTAGAAGCGAGCAAGTTCATGTTCCAGACGGTCAAACGAAACCTCATAGATCATGATCCGAGCTTGTTCGGCTTCTTGGCAGAGCAGTACGCGTACCTCGCCACCGTCTCCAACATAACATTGCGCTCTGCTCGTTTCGATCCTGAGATGAACCAAACCTTGTCGCTACCTTCACTGGGGCTTTTGAATCAAGGGTCCAATTTCTACGGATGCCTTTTTGGTTGCTCTCACCTTGTGTATGAAACGATTCCTATGATATGCGACCTGGCCAAGCTACGCATTAGAGAGGGCATCGCACCTTCACAGACATCCTACCAGCAATATGCATCTATCGTCGGGGAGCTAAAAGCCTGGCGACCAACACAGAGGTATTTCTCCAAGGACTTTGAATATGCAGGCCAGCTATATCGTGAAGCCTGTCTTGTCTTTCTCGAGTCCTCCTTCCAAGGGCCTGATACACCTAGCTTGGAGCTTTATGCGGCAGTTGAACCTTGTCTGGTTCGCTTCTTGGATGTCTTTGCTAAGATGTCATATGAGTCCCCATCCTGGACGACCGTTATGTGGCCGATATTGACAGCCGGGTCGCACATGAGGTGCCTCAAACAGCGAGATCAGCTTTCAGACATTATATTGAACTCGACCTTTGACATGAGGGCTGTTGATAACACGCTACATCCACTGAAATTGCTTTGGGAAAAGATGACATTTGATGATGGTTATTATGGATCGTACGGGCTGGAAAAGGTCTTGAAAGAATGCGGGATTACCATGTGTGTAGGGTGATATTTGAAACTTGGTCTGTCTAATACCTTACAGCTACTTCCTTGATCTGACACCTAACCATGGCTCCTAGTTGACCTGTGTAAATCAACCTAGTACAAGTCCCGAAATGACTTTTCTCCCCGCAAGTAGTCCAGCGGATGCATAGCATCAACCCATCCCAGAAACGGCGGACTCAGCCCGTAACCCATAAGCTCCAACGTATCATCATCATAGGTCTCCAGCATCTTCTGAGCCGGTGCAACAAGATACTGATTCTCTTCCTGCCTCAAGAAGCCCTTGGTATAGAAGCAGCTGTACATCAGCCGTTCTTCATCAGTGGTGGTGTTGGCCGATCCTCCATGATAGCAACTCGAGAGAAACAAGAACGCATCTCCCGGTTGAAGCTCAGCGTAGAATGATAGCTTCTCGTCGGGGGGCGTCGCATGATCCCAGAGGTGAGAGCCAGGGATGAAGCGGGTCGCACCATTTGCGCGAGTCGTCTTCTTTCCAGCGACGAAAAAGCCAAGCCCTGTATCGTCACCGATCTTGTACTCAGATGCCATGCGGCGCTTGACGGCGTGGTGGTGGATCATGTCATCCCTATGAAGGTCCTGATCTCTGGCTCCTGGGGCAATGCTGAAGATGACCGTGTTATTCAACTGAGGCTTGCTAACAAAGGTCTTCCACTCAGATCCAATCCAACAGCTATGCGTGGATGTAAGGAGGTTGTCGGCGACTGCTCGAGCAAGAGGATTCATGGCAATGGTCTTCATATAAATGGCTGACTTGCCAGCCAATCCCATTACCCGCTTTGTCTCTTTGGGGAAGAACTCTCCAGTCCATTCTCCGTCTGTTTGAATGAACTTCCTAGTATCTTTCTCTATCACAGCAAGGTCCTTTGCAGAGACGGCGTTTCGAATAACACAGCCACCTGCCTCAATAATGGCTTGGGTGACAGCTGCAGAGTCGGCGGTCGCAGTGTCAAAGATTTTGACTATTGGGAGGGGGCGAGATCGGTCATCACCATACTTTGAAACAGGGACGCTGTCCACTTGAGATGAAGGGTCTTCAATGATGGAAGGGGCCATGATGGACTAGATTTGCTTGGGAGTAATGTGAAATGGTTTCTCTTGAGCCTTGATGTAATAGTTCTCTCACAAGTAGTAAAAGAAGTGATTCTTGTGATCCTTTTATATGGGGGAGAGTACAGATATAATGATCTATTATGCTGTATTATGTTCCTCTGATCATGCAACTTCAGTCATAGATCTTGCATCCATCACCTGGACAGCTTGCAAACCGTAAGACGGCCAATCCTTCATCAGTCACTTATTCTACGGCCCTTGTCTTATCTCAAGATAAGCGCGTCTTTATGGCCATTTTAAGCTTCCCAAATGAGGATTGGCGGCTGACATTGGCTTGGAAGTTGCTTATCAGTGGAAGCTGATACGAAGCCAGATAAGCGCGTATCAGTGTAATAGAACCATTCCAGCGCATCCTCCCGGATTATTAGTGCCAGTTGGTCTATACGTGGATGGCTATTATCAGACCTTTCATTGGTTTACTATCAAACCATCGGGGTTCCGGCTAGTATCTGGAAGGGATTGCACTCGACTAATCCAGATCGCTAACCAAGTTCTGTATGCTGATTTAATCTCTCAGCCACAAGTCTTTACTGCAAATAATACGTCTAGCTCACAACTTGATCCAAATCACAATAACACCAAAGTTAGATAAGCGCGTCTTTTTCGAAGCTAACTCCCCTTAACCACAACAAAGTCGATAAGAGCAAAACGGTTGTCTTTGGCTTCAAGGCACCCATATCTCCGGGCAGATATCAGTCAAATATACTTACTGCTAAGACAGACCAAACATGGAATAATAAAACCTCTCACTGTTCCCGTCAATGATGAGAGAACTTCAATTTAATTAACAAAAGAGTTGGAAATTCCATTATTTTACTTATTCATACAAAGCTCTTGCAACATGTCAAATGGTAAGTGGTCGAGATCGAGTGACATTAAACTCACCCTCCACCTAGCAGCCCCTAACTTCTATATGCAGACAATCACAAACCAGGATCATCGACTGATGTTTCTGCAGCTGATATATCGCCAGTTCGTCGTGACATCGGCCCCCTCCGCATAATCGCGATCGGCTTCAACATCCCCAACAGTTGGGTCGCTATCGCAGCAAGTCTATCCACCGCTCTCGCAGCCGGCGGCACAGTCAGTCTCATCTACGGGACGTTCGTGTCATGTGCCTTCTATGCCTGCGCTGCTGTGACGCTCGCCGAACTAGCCAGTGTGTACCCAACTGCTGGAGGCCAGTATCATTTCACGAGCATCTTGGCTCCTGAGAAGTACAACCGCCAGTTTTCGTATGTCTGCGGCATGATATCGACGCTGTCGTGGACTATTAATGCTGCGAGCGTGGCCCTTATCGGGAGCCAGTTTCTCGTTTCTTTTCCTCAGTTCTTTAATGGCTATGAGCCGGAGCGATGGCATTTGTTTCTCATCTATCAAGGGCTGAACTTGTTTTCACTTTTTTATAACTTGTTTCTTCTCAAGCGTACAAACTGGATCCACGATTGTGCATGTACGTCGATGCTCATCAGCTATGTATCCCCTTTCTAACAGAGCTATGCAGTTGTCCTCACTCTGTTAACTTTCTTCGTCACATGCATAACATGTTTGTCTCGAAGCAGAAAACAATCTTCAGAGTGGGTATGGACTAACTTCGAGACCGCGACTGGGTGGAACGATGGTGTTGCATTCATGACCAGCTTGGTAACACCCTGCTACATGTACGGCGGTCTGGACGCTGCCCTGCATCTTGCTGAGGAGACCTTGAATGCATCGAAGACGGTCCCGCGAGCTCTTATGGCAACAATCGGCATAGGCTTTCTCACGGCATTTACCTTCGCTGTCTCCATGGCATACTGTATCTCTGATTTGGAAGGCCTCCTTACTTCTACGTAAGTATACCTATCAGCAGTGGAGATTCACGACTGACCTCAACAGAATGCCCATTTTCCAGCTTTGGCGTACCGCAACGCGATCAGATGCTGCTGGAGTAACTTTTCTTGTTTCGCTAACGATCATCGTTATCTTTGTCCTCATCGCCATCCAGCAAACGACATCTCGCCTGATATGGGCATTCGCTAGAGACCGTGGACTCTACCTCTCACACCACTTCTCTCAGCTTTCACCAAAACCTAGGGACGTTCCTTCTAATGCACTTATCCTCAACACCGTGCTGGTGTTCTTTTGTGGGTGCTTGTTTTTGGCTTCGACTGCAGCCTTTAATGCTCTTGTTGGCTCATTTCTCCTCCTGCAAATGATCTCATTTGCCTTACCAGCTGCCCTACTTATCTACCAGAAGCGCAGCTCAACCTTTCTTCCTCAAAGTCGTGGCTTTCGAGTTCCGGACCTTGTTGGGTGGATTTGCAACTTTGGAACAATTGTAGCGGCCGTTATTGAACTTGTGTTCTTTGTGTTTCCCAGCTCCCTGCCTGTATCAGCCCTGTCCATGAGTAAGTCCCCTCGTCGTACCTGACACGCTTTTGGACCGTATACTAACGGTAAAAAGACTATGCCAGTGTAGTTCTGTTGGTTCTCTTGTTGTTCTCGGTTGTCAATTGGTTCATGTTTGCGAAACAACAGTACCAAGGTCCTCGGGTTGAGCTTATCCTAAACCAGAGCATTTCTCCACAAACCTCTTTTAACGACGCCCAGGGGATCGGAAGTTCAGTAAAACATGCAATGGGTAAAGATAAAAGGCCTATACTTGAAAAGGAAAATGAGGTTTAGAAACCTTAGTGCTGGCTTAGAGTTATTCCGTATTAGTCTCAGCTGACTAATAGGTATATATTAAGAGGAGATCTAGGGCAGAACTCAAGCTAAGCGAGTTTAATGTCACGGTTAACATCCCAATGCGAAAGTTAGCAGCTGAGAGGGCAGCGAAGGATAGGTACTAGCTTAGGAGGTACCGAGATAGAAGGTATTACTATGCTGCTATTTATAGCATATCTGGAAATTACATCTCGTATACAATAGATGGTAGACCCGCCCATTCCTTTGTCCCGAGGAATTTGTCCCCGGGAAATACACGCTCGGTATAACTCTTTGCCGGTGAGGGGAAATACCTTTAAAAGAAAGGTATTTCTGCAAAACACTACTATTTACCGCTAAACATCACCTCTGCTCAAAGCAACCCTTGGGACGCATAACCGTTATTCATTCATTTTCCTTTAAGCGTTATTACCCAGAAACAACAATAAATACAACAACACTCACTTCTAAGGATGGCTCAGGTTCAAGGGTACTGTGATGCCCGATTTTCTAAACTCCGCGATATGATGCAGGAGTTCATTGCATCTGGGCAAGATATCGGTGCAAGCCTTTGTGTCAATATTAACGGGGAGGACCTAGTAGACATATGGGGGGGCTACGCCGACGCATCGACCAAGGAGCCATGGGCCAAAGATACTGTGGTGAACGTCTTCTCGGCCACAAAGCTAGTAACTAATCTGGCGGCCCTGATGCTCATCTCGCGTGGCGTGCTACGCCCCGAGGACAAGGTTTCCCAGCACTGGCCTGAGTTCGCAGCGAATGGGAAATCCGACGTCACCGTCAGCCAAGTTCTAGCTCACACGGCAGGGCTCAGCGCGTGGCAGGACGACATGACATTGGAGGACATCTGCGATGTCAGGGAGGCAACTGACAAGTTGGCTCGCCAGAAACCCATGTGGACTCCTGGAACCAGAATGGGTTACCATGGTCTCACGCAGGGATTCCTTGTGGGGGAACTGGTGCGAAGGAAGACGGGAATGTCTATCGACGAATTCATAAGGGAGGAGATTTGTCGACCGCTGGGTGTCGGGACGGACTTTCAGCTTGGCTGCTCCAACGAAGACCGGAGCCGCGTGGCCCCCGTTGTGCCTCCACCGGGTCCTTCGATCCAGGAGATGCTCAGCCAACAGGTTGGATATGATCCAGACTCCATCGTCGCTCGAACGCTCTGTAACCCGTCGCCCAGAGCCGAGGATGCCAACACGGCGCTGTGGCGATCCAGTGTGCTGGGCTCAGTCAACGGTCACACAAACGCCAGGACATTGGTCAAGATCCTGTCCTGCTACTCGCTTGGCGGCATCTGCTCGGGAAGTGACCACCGCCTGCTATCTCCCGAGACGGTGGATTTGGCCCTTACAGAACACGCCAGTGGAATAGATCTAGTCACGGGACGGAGCGGAAGGCGTGGACTTGGTATTTATCTCACCGGGCCTGGATCTGGCATCGTCGAAGATCAACTGCCGGATGGCAAGGTTGGATGGGGTAGCGGATGGGGTGGGTCGATGGTGGTTATGGATTGTGATAGGAGGCTTACAATTGCATACACCATGAACAGGATGCTGAATACACCGCATCCATCCCCAGATGCATATATTCAGGCTATTTATGATATAGTTAGGGCCTAAGTCGCCAACGCGCTTTTAGTCTGTATGATAGCTCCTGTAGAAAGGCAATTCAGAATCTATTCATATGTCGTCCTATTCGCACTCTGCAGACCAGCCGCTAACCAACCAAGATTGCAAAAAGTCTGGGACTCGGCGACTGCTCTATTATTCACATCATATCAATATTCATAGCCAAGGCGTTTCGTGGAAAACTCTTACTTCATAGTCTTTATTTAATTTGCGATACTGGCCTTGGTACTCCTAGTCCCGCCATATCATCCAGCAACGGGACATGCACGCCGCAGACACGTCACCCATATTGGCAGCCTAAAGGTTGAGCTTAAACGCAGCAATTGACTACATAGTTACAAACACGTATTCAATGGGTGACTATTGTAAACGCTTACAAGCAAATCTACCTAAAGACAGCAAATTGTCTTATTCAGCTGCTGGCTAAGACAGCTAGACATAGTAGAGTCACAAGGCATGACGAGATGAATGCAATGGACTAGGTGCAGGAGAAAGCAATCCATCTTGATATCAGTATTCCCTAGCTATATTGCCTAGATAAGAGGATATCCCTTGCTAAGTACCTCTGCAGAAATACAGGCGTAGTTCCCACAATTCCACCGTCTCTTTGTACATCTGTACAAGTAGCTCTTGAGAGAGCAGGTAGACTATAGAGACTAAGCCCAATCACCTCGACCGCCTGCAACACCGGAGGCCCAGCCGACATTTCCAGACTGGTATGTCGCGAACGTTCCACCATCTCTGCGGAAGTAAAGGGCGTAATAGGGCTAGAGAACATAAAATCAGTACTCGATTTTCTCGGTCCGTGAAAGACCAAATAACAGGGAATGTTCTGGATAAGCATGGAGAAGGAAACTTACCCCAAATCCGGTGAAAGCGACATCGCAACCACCGCTGAGGTCACTTGCATTATCATAGAACAATGTGCCACTATGGGGGGGCTTTAGTCAGCACAAAGGGTAATAGTGGGATGGATTTATATTGACTTACAATGTTGCGCCGCCAGGTAAGCCTGGGGTGATACCACCCATATTGATGGTACACTGCTTACCAAGCGCATCGATATAGACGCGTTGGTAGAGCCAAAGGTTGATGACACTACCATTCGCGGAGGTCGATTGACTGAACCCAGGTGCTGAAGTAGCAGCCGCAGGAGTAACAGTCTTGATAGACGTTTCCGCCTGAGTTGCATTAGTGGAGGCTAACGCAGCCAAGTCTGAGGGACCCTCAGGCTGGTCGATGACGAATTTGTAAAAGCTCTTGAGGTCTGGAAGTGGACCGGCATTCTGAGAGGCGACAAGCTTCTCAAAGGTAGGATAGTCCACAGCAGCAGACATTGTATGAGTGTTTGAGTTGAGGATAGATGTTATTGGGGAAATTTTGTAAATGTGAGATGATGTTGAAGAACTGAATTGAGCTGCGATGATTGCAAAGAATGATGGGGATTTGTTGAGTATTTATGCTCCACGTCTCATCAATGCTTTTCTAGCTACAAAGTACAATGTCTTTACATGGCAAATCTCAACCTACCAGGTAGTATAGAATGACAGTCATGTTTTGATTTGCACTTGTTCAGCAAGCCACGGTCAAATGGTGTGGGGGCGATAGGCCATAGGTAGTTAGCTGATGCAAGTCCATTCACAAACAGTTTTCAGCTGGTCACGGCAAAATATCTAGTGCGTAGGTGATCGACCCTCAGCCGCAGCGGCCCGGGCTAGGCAAGGCAGCTAATGCAAGCCTTTTCACAAGATAGCTTTCAGCCAGCTACGAGCATCAAACTACATACAAATCAGAAAGTTAGTATTGCCCATGGATTATCAAGTTAGCGTTTTGCAAAGCTGGTGAGACCTAGCTGCCGTGAGGCTATAATCAGAGTAGAACTATTTTGTACGCCTGTTCTACTTAGGACTACTAATTCTAATAGGTATGTCGCTTTGGGAATGAAGTAGACATATATAGAAAGGTTGAATTATGTCAATATCTAAAGGTGCCTTACTTCTTTATAGCTTTTGTACTAAACTGATAATCCTTGCCGTTACTTCTCGTATTACGTCTTGACTGAGAGTAAAGGCTTATGCCGGGGAATGTGACTGTGAATGCTCACGCAAAGAATGTGATAGTTAATCCAGACATCTTTGTATGATGTCTTTATGAGCCAGATGTGATGTTTGCAGCTCAGACTTGTGACTAAAACCATGTATCACCACGGAGAAGTTGATGGCTGCATAGCCGTATGCAAAGAATGTGACGGTGGCCGATGGGCCATGAACACGAGGCTGCGACCCGTAATCCCCAGCGCCAAGTGATGGGTTTTTGTAGATCCGGAGGGCGGGAAGCAGCCATGTACGAAATGCTCCACTGATTTGCAGTCAGAACTTGCCGTCTGCACCTAAAATATATGTATGCGGGGAAGCAAGCACATAGGCGGCCATACCGCGGCCTGTTTCTGCTGGAACAGCAGCCTAGTAGGGTTTGGATCAGCAATGCAGCCCTCAGAAAGGTATAGAGGAATGAATACAAGGTTGCGTTGATTCTTTGCACTGGGGTAAGATCTTCGAGAGGGTAGGGTTATGTTCTAGGATGACGTTGGCGATTTGTTCTCTCCCAGGTTCCAAGTCCGAATATGTTGCTGCAAATCCAGTATGGGTGATGTTAAGGCGTTAGTTGAGTGTTACCCGATGTGAGACAACCCCGGCAATGAAGTTAAGTTGAGTCCCTGCCTTGGTGAAACGATATTTCTTAACATCTCCTATCATTCCAATTCCACTTTACCAGCAGAGTATCTACGGTGAAGCATTCAGTCGGTGTTTCAAGGGTTGCAACGCCGATGAGGTCTATCTATGGTCAATGGACCTTTGACTGAGATGATTACATGGTCAACGATGTTGCCATGACGTCATCTTGCCAATCGGTGCTGTCTCATGGCCTGCTGAAGTGTCGAGAGGCCATTGGTCATCTTCTATTTCGCGGATGAAAATGCCTTGATTTATACTTTTGCCTTCTCTTGTCTTAAGGTATTCTAGCTACTGGGGTTAGAGCAGGCGGATCCTCAGCGAGTGAGTGAGCCGCAAACGTGCTGATGCTTCCTGGTCCTCAGATATGGACACGTAGCTGGACGGCCTAGGTAGTCATATTTTCTCCCACTTACGAAAAGTGAGGCCTCCGATGAAGTTCGGGTAGACATGGCTGTATGATATCAAGAAGACGTCATATCTCCATGCTACGCTGATGCTTTCCGGTCTTGTCAAACTCGGCCACCATATCCGAGGCGTTATTCATGGCCCACTATCCTTGGGGCTTGAGGCGTAGGGCGCGGGAAAGAATTTTTTTTCTTCTTCCCTTTCTTTATACCCTAAGGCAGGCAAGAAGCAAAATCAGAGATATAACTTTTAGCTTGAAAAGACGCATTATTAATTGATTGAAATAACTATGGAGTCTCTCAACTGCACGAGGCTACTGCTCCTGTAACGCTACTAAGACAAGTAGATATTCTCTAGTACCTTAGATATAGTATAAAAGAATTGACAGTATTGTAATTAGCAATTCTTGTGCCCAATAAATATCTATAGCAGGATTTGTTTCTAGACGTGTAAAGCTATTTTTAGTAAAAGTACGATAATTTACATATATTAGCTAAATTTATAGATCTATGCTATCTTAAGACACTATGATTTTAAGAACCGGTGCAACCCAGACCTCATACTTGACGAATTGGGAAATCAGCTATTAGACCCGAAGATGGACCTCAGAGGGCGCCAGGCACATCCCTAGTTAGGTATTACACACCGCCTAATGCCCTTACAGTCCCCAGGTTTGCTCCTCCAGAAACACGACCACAGATCTACCCGTGCCACGCCCAGATGGTGAGTCGCTTCAACTCCTACAGACTAACATATATCCACTTCTATACAGCATTATATGCAGGCAATTCCTGTGACGGTGATTCTACGGATCTCAGCCTGCCAAACATCAGGGCTAGTTTCTTCACGCTACTGACTTGGGAATAACTAATAATGGCCTGTCTTCACGCGTGGTATATGTACAGATTGGGCCAAATTGTTCGCCAAACGAGTCGCAAGGAGAAAGGTTCCCTCTATTAATGTAATTATATACTATGCATCTTCCTAACCATCATGGTGACACTCCGTACAGTAGTCGATGTGAATCTTGCACGAGTTGGACAAGTCAATGTTGCCGCAACGTGTCAAGCCATCTTGCTGTCGACGCCTACAACAAAGTTAGCATGAATCTCAATTGGAACAGGGTCGCGTCAACTTACAGATCCTTAATGTCCTTGCCCTTCATCCCAATACCATAGTCATCACAAGAGAACTGAACCGTGCAACCAGCCTTTCCGAAAGTGAGTACCTTGAGAATACTTCCCATGCGCTCGTATCGGGAGACATAGTCAGTGTACAGAGTATCATCCTCGAACTTGTTCAGCGCAGCCTCGCAAGCACCAGCCACAGCGTTGCGAACATTCTTGTCGCCACTGCTGCAGATACTTGAGCCATCGCCGTTCCAGTTCGTAGCGGTAGGCAGAGGAGTTGACACGGTGGATGCTTCGCCGAGGCCAACGGTGGCCGTGACCTTGATGGTGTCGACGGCGAAGTAGCTGAGAGAGTAGGACTCATAAACGAGAACAGTGCCGGCGTCGGTGCGGGTGAAAGGCTCCTTGAAGACAGTGGGCTCGGGGGCCGGAGGGGGGGTGGTGTACATGCTCATGGGGAACTCGGTGTAGTCTGCGCATTGGCCAGAGACCATGGGCGCCGTGACGACGTATTGCTTACCGTCGCTGGTGGTCTCGCAGTTGCAGTAGGGAGTCTCGACGCGAGGGCCGCCGCGGGGAATGCAGGGGTAGTAAGTGCGCATGGTGGTTGTGGCGGTGGTGGAGGTGATCATGTCAGAAGAGGTGAGCTGGGTTGTGGTGCCGTCAGATGTTGTACCAGATGACTCGTTGGAGGACTCTGTGTTGCGGGTAGTCGTGATGAGAGTGCTGGGGATGGTAGTGGTTCGCTCAGTGGTAGCCTCCGAAGAAGTCTCCTCAGTCTTGACGTCAGTGGTAGTCACAGCTTCAGTGGAAGTAGCCTCGCCAGTGGTTTCAGTGCCAGTAGACGAAGCAGTAGGCTCCTCGGTGGTAGTAGCTCCAACACCAAGTCCTTCATCCAGAGCATCCTCAAGAGCCTCGACAGTCTCCTCATCAGGCTCAGAGTCAAAGTCATCAGGTATATCGGTGTCGAGCTCTTCGATATCGAGCTCCTCTCCCTCCTCGGCCTCGGCAGAGACAGTCTCGGTAGCAGTGGCTTGGGTACCAGTTGCACAGCTTGCGACGGTAGGACAGTCACCGAACTCGGTGTGAGTGACAGTTCCATCGGTAGTGTAGTACGAGATGGTTCTGGTGCAGTCCTCGATCTCAACAGCGGAGCAGGCCTCAGTAGTAGTAGCCTCAGTGGTCTTGGCAGTAGTCTCAGCAGTGGAGGGCTCAGCGGTAGACTTCTCCTCTTCCTTGGTTGACTGCTTTTCATCCTCCTTCTTGGTCTCGTTCTTGTCATCCTCACCCTCTCCCTCGCCGCCGCCACCAGGAGTACCACCGCCAGCTCCAGAGGGGTTGGTACCAGGAGGAGGGGGTAGAATGCCAGCAGGGAGGTTACCAGAGGGCTTCCAGAACCAACCACCAGGGAAGATGACGATAGCAGCACCGCCATCGTCAGTGGTAGTGGTGGTACCAGTAAAGTCGGACAAGTCCTTGTCCTGCTCAGGGACATAGGTCACTACAGCGCCGTTGGAACCAGTGACAATACCATCCTCAGTTGTGGTAGGCTTGGGAGGGGCAGTAGTCTTCTCGGGCTCGTTGGGAGCACCGGTCTGGCCAGGCTCGTTCTTGGTTGTTGGCTCATTTGAACCGACATCCTCAGTCGTGGGTCTGGGACCAGGAGCTTGAGTGGTAGGCTTCTCAGCTTCCTTGGATTCAGTGGTTGGTTCCGGTTCCGGCTTCTCCTCAGTCGTGGGCTCAACCTTGTCGGTGGTGGACTCGACAGGAATCTGAGCCTCTTCAGAAGTGGAAACCTCAGGAGCCTTCACCTCGGTAGTAGACTCGACGGGAGCAGGAGCAGACTCGGTTGAGACTTCAGGTGCCTTGTCAGTAGTAGGCTGAGCAGCTGCAGAGGTTTCAGTGGTGGCCTCTGGAACTGGGAGCTGAGTGGTTGGCTCAGCGGCCTGGGTTGTAGGCTCGGCGACCTCAGTCGACTCGGTAGAGACGACAGGAGGCTGGATATCAGTGGCAGCACCAGTGGCATCGGTGGTAGCCCCAGAAGCAGTACTAACAGGTCCTGCTGAGGTCTGGTCCACGGAAGCGGCATCAGTAGATTGTGTACCGGGCTCAGTCTCTTGAGTGGCGGGGTTAGGAAACACGGGATGACCAGTGGCTGTGTTGATGGGGAGTTCATTGTTGGTAGTAGCAGTATCAGGCAGCTGCTCGGGCTGAGAAGATGTCTCAACACCAGCACCAGCCGACTCAGTTGTCCCAGCTGGTGGAGCAACGTCTGTTGTAGGCCCTACGACTTGGCTGCTCTCGTCGCTTGAAGCAGGAGCAACATTGATCTGAGTTGTCTCCTCGTCAGCAGAAGTAGTAGGAACCTCCACTTGCGCTTCAGAAGTAGCAGACGATGGAGCTTGGTCAACAACAGCCTCTGAAGTTGTTTCGGGGAGAGCAACTTCAGTTGAAGGCGCTACAAAGCCCAAGTCTGTGGAGGTCTCCGTGCCCGTCGTTGTAGAAAAGTCCTGTGCAGAAACGCCCGACAACGAAGTCGCCAGACATAGCGCAAGAACGCGCAACTTCCAAGGCTGCTGCATTATAACGAACGTGAGAATAAAAGAGTGAACGACTATACCAGCATAAACGAATGAATGAATCAGTATAGTCCAAGAAAAATGAATAAAAGAGTGTCCGTAAATGAAAGACTGAGTGTAGAGGATTGGCGTCGGGTTGCCTTTTCATGGAACAAACATACCGTGAGGATATACCCGTCATGGCTGCAAAGCACGGCAGTGGAGCTTAATCTATTGATCCTTGAAACATGTCAGCTTCATTAACTTACGTGAAACGCGGTGGAGCTGCTGATGCTCAGCCTTGTTGGGAGATTTGGACCGTGCATAACGGGAAGAACTCGGTGAAATTGAGTTGGATCTGGAACCTGGCAAGGCAGAGCTGATTGTCGATATTACTGTTGCATTGGGAATTTTATCTCGGAATTATGTTATGCTTATTGGGTGTTGTACGGCTTTGCTATGGTGAGATGGAGCGAGCGCTCATGAGTCATGTTGATCCCTCGGACAATACCATGCTTATCACTTCCTACCCAGTAAATGTGACTTGTTCAAGTAATTCGTTCATTTGCAATGAAGACTTTACAAATCCACGGTTTACGCAATCTTGTGGACTGTCTCAATCGTCGCCGTCATTGGCGCTATCTAGACAACGTCAGATAACCGTAAATCCTTCGCTCACAGTGGCGCACCCTAAAACCTTGATGTTTCTTCCATGAGTATGCGAAACGATTGCCTTGTGCGGCACAGTCCTAGGATCGGCAACAAGCGAAATGGACAACGGCACGGAATATGGGGAGCCTCATTCTATGTCGATCGATTTTTTTTTAAAATCACCAATCTACAGTGGAGTTTTGTACCAAATTCAAGGAGGCTGATGCTGCATCAACTCCTCGGCCGGCCAGGCCGACACTGAATGGTCTGTTCTTTTTTAGTGATGTCTCTGAGACTTGTTCAATCAGCGTAGGATCAAAGGATGAAACCTTGGGGCTGATTTGTGGGGATGTCATCTTGGATAGTGGATGCTCAGCTTACGCCAATTTACTGCAGGGGCTACATGGAGAGATAAACATGCAAGGATGAGACAGAGACACTTTCTACCATTTCACTAGAATGTAATATACATACATACATTATCAAGCTCTATTCGTTTTGGTGTCCGTCCTCCAGTCATTCGCTCCTTTCGCGTTCTTCCCAGACGCAGTCACTCGTTTGAACCGTCACTCATTACAGTATCTAATTCTTTTCGTCCATAATGCGTTTATCCAGCTTTTTGCTGGCCGCTGGTCTCTCCAGCTCTGCGCTCGCTGTCGATGCATCTTTAGATCCTTGGGAAATCGATCCTAGCTGCAATGGCTTTGAAAACGACATCAAGGATGCTCTGACGCAGTCAATTGATCTTGCTGATGCTGCTAGAACCAGTCTTGAGTTTCTCCTTGCAAAAATGCCGGACCGGAACTCTGATCCTGACGGTGCTGTCAAGTGGGCTAGAATCTCGTCGGCTGCTAACAGCATTTTTGGACTTATGCCTAACCACAAGGGTCATAATGCCGAGACGCAGAAGTACATTGAGGATTTGAGAGGTATGTTGGACTCCTCCAAGCTGCCTCGCTCTACTGACAGTGACAAGACATTTTCGCCAAGACGGCCAACACTCTCCCCTCATCTCAAAACAACCCCGCCAAAGGCTTCAGCCCAATCCTCTCTCAGAAGCCCAACGCCAAACCAATGATCGTCTGCGGCGACGCTGTCTTCAAGTGGTACGACGTAGATGACGAGCCCGAGCCCGGCGTAGGCAAGGTCAGAGACCAGCCAGCTGTAAGCCGCTACATCCAGAACGGCGGCACAATCGCAGGTGCCTTCTACCACGCCAACAGGTGGGACTTTAGACAGGTACAGGCAGCTTCCGTCGGGCACTGCATTGGCAACCGAGAGGCCCTCATCTCGTCGAGCGACGACCTCTTGATCATCTGCCCCAAGATGACGGACGCTGCTGGAAAGGCGCGCACTACGCCGAGACAGTACAAGGCTTCTGCGGCGCTGGGTGACCATATCATGAATAATTGGGTGTCTAACCCTACCCAGCTTTACCACGAGCTCATGCATTGGTTCGGTGGTGTTCAGGGCCCCAACCTGAAGCACAGTAGGTTCACAGAGTATACCGTACTATGCTTGGTCTAATTCAATCTAGTCATCCAGGATCAGGTCGCCGTTAACGACAAGGGCTATCTGAGATACAAGGACAAGACTACAGGCCAGGTCGAATACTACACCCGCCCTCCATCGGACCAAGAACTTAGACAGAAGAACCAAAGAAAGCAGGGAGCCTGTAAGTTGAGCATCCGTGACCTGGAGAAACATACTGATCATTTATAGATGGTCTCCGCTGGATCATGAACTTGGCGCGCACCTACAAGGACAAGAATGGCAACACAAGCCCGTGGTCTGGTCCTCAGCTGGCCACCAAGAACGCTGACTCGCTGGCACTCTTCTCCTACATGATGTAAGTTACTTATCCGGTGCGGTGATAGTTTCCGTTTCTAATGGAGATTTTTCTAGGTATCTTGATCAATTTGACTGGTCCAAGAATGGTGTTGCTGAGGACTTTACCCGCCTCAAGAACAAGTTGGGATTGAAGCCTTAGTCATTGTTGTGTGTTGAGATCAGTTGGATAGAATATCTATCGCGTAAATATTAATACATGATAACCTGCACTATTGGAAGAGAACTGTCGTTTTTTCAATGTATTTATCTTGTAGATCCTGTTGAGCAATTCGTAGGGCATATCATCAACCCGATTACTTTGACGCTAGCTGTTTGAGGTACCTACCCTATATTTTTACCTTAGATTCGCCAACAGAGAACATAAGAAAATGGCATAACAGAGTAATTTATCTTATGCAAATTAACCAATTCAGCTCTTTAATTGGTAATCACGTGGATTTTCCCTCTTGTTGCAATGGAATCTGAAGAATGATCTCACGTGACCACAAGCTAATTAATCTCATTCACCTGAGGCCCTCTCTCGCTGACTCATTCTCAGCATCTCACTCCCAACACCAACATGGCACCCTCAAGTCCAGCACCGCCCCCTGCCGATTTCCCTTCACCAGACTTTTCCTTCAGCGGAGGCTACTCACCAGGCTCACATTGTATACTCACTCTCACTTTTGTACCCGCCATTTGCTAATATCTGGGCAGCTTCAGGTCCAGCCTTATCGCCAGACTTTGGACCAGATCGCGACTGGCGAGACTTTCGACACTTGATCCCAGAGCTACCGTCTACACGACCTCGTGCACTCACACCGTCGGGATTCAGCGATGATGACGACAAGAGTCTGCAGCGACCGGCCGCGGCCTTTCAGCAGTCGCTCTGGTTCAAGGTCCCCGCTAATCTGAGACGCGATATCCTTCGACTGGCGTTTGGGGATCGACGGCTTCACATGCATCTCGCCTTTGACCCGGCTGTTCAAGACCCAGAGGAATCATGCTCCCTTAAAAACGGCGATCCAGGTGATCTGGATGAACCAGATGATTCAAATGCTTCATTCCCAGATGATCCGAAGAGAAAAGTCTGGTCATGGAAGGGATGTATCTGCGCTCGAAAGTATGATCCAGAGCTGGGACCCATGACGCGCGGTGGCCTCAACCCAGGTCCCTGGATTGATCGCTGCTGTGATCCGATCAATATCCCGAAGCCGGCGCCTGAAAGTATCGGCATCATGGGCTGGTTGCAATCCTGTCGGCAAAAGTACGTCGGCATTCCCCATCTACCAATGAGCACTGATTGACGTTGTGAGCAGCTACGCAGAGACCATTGATATTCTCTACTCGACAAACACCATCATTCTCTCCGGCGAAGCAACAATCACTGAACTCCCATCGCTCATATCCCACCACCATCTCACCAAGATCACCTCCCTCGAGATCAAAGCCCCCATCACCAAAGACAACGTCCTCGAGGATATCACCAACCTCATTCTTCCCGACCCCAATTCTCCTCGCTTCCAAAATCTCAGGCGTCTCTACATTTCGATGGAATGGAGCGGCGTGGATACCCGCGATCCAGATCCAGACGAACTGATCGCATCATTCGACACCCTGGCGCGATTAATCAAAGAGTGCGCTCTCGCCATCCCCATGGAGTGGTTCTCGCGTATCTCGTGGGGTCAGATGCGAAATGCAACTACAGGCAGACAGATCACCTACAGCCAGTTTTGGCGCACGCTCGGTAGTGCCGAGAGAGACAGAGATGCGTATGAGGGCGGGCTTGATGTCATACAGCTACCTTATGTTGATAGCTACCCGAGGCCTCCGCATCACTTGGAGAACCCCGGTGCTGGGTATTGGATACTGGAGGCGAGTGAGATGTCGTTGAGTACGCATTATGATTTTCTGACTGGGCACTACAATGATAACTACAGCGATTTTAGATACTCTCTTGGTGCATGAGAAGGGATCTATAGTTATCTGACTCCAAGTGACAGACACTGTTATTAAAGCCGTCCTGTATTGACATTTGTTCTTCCGGTCGTGGATTTTGGATCCTAGAGGCGAGTAAACAGTCGTTAAGACTTAAGAAGTTTACAATCATTTTGATCGGCAGTATGCTTCCGACTAAAGCAGTCACTTGATGCTAAACAAGTGTGGCTGGCATCAGCTGACATCAAAACCACGGACATTTTTCATCCCATGAAAGTGACGCATCAATATCATGTATTTCCGGTCCACCCTAAACTGCAGCGTCGCTATATCCGACAGGTCCACCTGCAACCATAAAGTTCCCTTGGCTCCGTCTGACTGATCGAATGGTAAGCATAGATTACGTAGATCGTGGATCCCAAATTCCCACTATTTCCCTGGCCATGAGCCTAACGCTAGCCCCGGGCCAACTGCCGCCAGCCAAGGAGCGGGGTGAGTGAACTTTTATTTCCTCTATTTCGTCGGCAAGTGCACCTTATCAACTGACTCAACTCGTATATAAATACAAGCTCGACCGTTGCCGCCACTCCCGGATCTCGTTCATCTCTACGCTCTGTACAGTTCTTAACCACTGATTACTCCATTTAGAATTTTGCATCATGGCACCGTCAGAGGATTATCAAAACATCTTTCACTGGGCCGAGACCCAAAAGGATGGAACTATTCCGTCATTTGCGGTTCGAAAGAATGATCCGTATACTTACCTCTCTGGCTTCAACAACCATCACGAATCAGAGGCCATCCCCGGGACTATCCCCCAGGGACAGAATAGTCCAAGATGTGTTAGGTTCGGCCTCTATGCTGAGCAGATGACCACGTCGTTTGGTGCTTCGCGCCAGGCTAATAAAAATTCGTGGCTGTACCGAGCGAGACCTGCTGTTGCTCACCAGGGATTCGTAAGTTCGAATTGCACTTGAAATTATGGTTACTGACTTTGACAGACGGACATGCCCAAGGTTGAAGGCACGGAGAGCTGCTTTCTGCCTCTGAACCCTGCAGTCAGAATCTCACCAACCCAGTTGGCCTGGGTACGTAAAACCAACATCTCAACCCTCAACGGCCTTCAACTAACCCCCCCAAGCTCCCCTTTGACATTTCCGAGGGCACCGACTTCGTCTCTGGCCTCCGCACAATCGCCGGCTCAGGTAAATACTCCCCCTCCCCTCACCCACAATCTCTAACAACCCCCAGGCGACCCTACCCTCCGCGAAGGTCTCGCAACACACGTCTTCTCCGCCACCAAGAGCATGGAGAAGCGCGCATTTGTAAACTCAGACGGCGACTTCCTCATCATCGCGCAGCAGGGCAATCTCGACATCCAGACCGAGTTCGGCAATCTCTACGTGCAGCCCGGCGAGATCTGCGTCATCCAGCGCGGCCAGCGCTTCAAGGTCGCTGTCGAGGGTCCGACCAGGGGATACATCCTCGAGGTCTGGGGCTCGCACTTTGAGCTTCCTGAGCTGGGACCTCTTGGATCAAACGGCCTTGCTAACGCGAGGGACTTTCTGTACCCCAAGGCGAACTACACTGTGACGCGTGATGATCCGTGGGAGATTGTGTACAAGCTCGGCGGGCGCTTCTTTAAGAGCACGCAGAACCACTGCCCCTTTGATGTTGTCGCTTGGCATGGGAACTATGCGCCTTACAAGTATGATCTCACCAAGTTTGTCAATGTCGGGTCTATCTCCGTTGATCACATTGACCCGTCCATCTTTTGCGTTTTGACGGCGGCTTCGCGGGATGCGAATGCTCCGCTGGCCGACTTTCTCATCTTTTCTCCACGCTGGGACGTCGCGTCGCATACATACCGACCCCCGTATTATCATCGCAATGCAGCATCTGAGCTGATGGGGCTCATCTATGGAGAGTATGCTGGACGGTCTGATGAGTTCCAGCCTGGTGGTGTATCGTTTGAGTGCGGCTGGGTTCCTCACGGTGTAGCCTACGAGGTACGTCCCCCTATCACCCATCGTCACGATCACATGCTAACAGGACGTAGGAGTTCAAGGCAGCTTCAGCGCAGCCCCCGCCGCAGATGCAGATCTCCAAGGGCGCAGTGGCATTCATGTTTGAGAGCTGTAGGCAACTCACCATCACGGACTGGGCGTGGAACAGCGATAAGAAGCACGAGCACGAGCCCAAGATGTGGGATGACTTGGTCGATAACTTCTCCGAGCACCTTGATGAGATTAATGAGATCTTGGGGAAGAAGACCCTGTAAAGTCGTGGGGGAGAGAATGCTACGGTAGGAAGTCAATTGCAAATGGAATGTTTTGATTGGGCTCGGCAATTCTTTTAAGGCATAAAGTTGATCCACTGTTTTTGGGGGGTATTTTTAGTGGGACATATGCTGGAGGTCAGTGGAGGATTCCTCGGGCTCCGAGGTTGACAATATTGATAGATTATCGATGCAGGATTATGGTGGATTATGTCCGTATTATTTTAGAGTAATTCTGGGCCGTATTCGTATGGGGAGATCAATCGTACTCCACTAAGCAACTCCATCATCCAATCACACGTGTCATATTTCGGGTACCTTTAATCGCTGTGGGCCGGGTTGAGCTCTTCCGTTGAGTTGAGAATGGGTCGATATCTATTGATGACATTTCTACGTCAATAAAAGCATTAACATTGTCACTTTTACTCTTTCATCATAAAATAAACTAACTCACTTATTCAGCTCGCTCACTCACTCACCACCACCCTCAGCTGTCCTTCAGCCTCCCCCCTCAAGATGAAGGCCCCCAAAACACCAGAATACGAATTCGGTGGCCCGTAAGCACCCTCCTCAACCTCCCCCTTCACCACTAACTCCCAGCAGCATCGGCGCCACAGGCATCGTCTTTGGCCTCCCAGTTCTCATGCAACTCCTCTATCTCGGCTGCAACGACGTCTCAGGATGTCCCGCGCCAGCTCTCCTCGAGCCCAAGACATTGACGTGGCAGAAGTTCAAGGAGCAGACGCCCTGGCCGAAGGAGGGCATCTGGGGGTTCATGAGTTGGGAGGTCACAGGGTGGCTTCTTGCTTATTATTTCCTGAGTCTGGTGCTTTATCGCGTCTTGCCGGCGCAGGAGGTCTACGGGACCAAGTTGAGGGAGTCGGGCAAGGCGCTCAAGTATCGTTTCAATTGTAAGTTTTGGGGTTGCGTCTGGTCGATTCGGTAGTGGAACTGATGAAACTGCAGCCTTTTCTTCGAGCGTTGTGCAGTTGATTGCCTGCGCTGTTGGAACTTATATCTACGGCGCTGAATTTCCCGTCTGGACCTTCATGACCACCAATTACCTCCAACTTCTCACCACAAGCACCGTCCTGACGTTCATCGTCTCACTCTACGTCTACATCGGTAGTTTCTCCGTCAAGAAGGGCAATCCCGAGCTGCGCGAGTTGGCTAGAGGCGGACATACCGGCCGCATCATCTACGACTTCTTCATCGGCCGTGAGCTCAACCCGCGCGTCACGCTTCCCATCTTCGGTGAGATCGACATCAAGTCTTGGTTCGAGATGCGCACTGCTCTTACAGGCTGGATCTTGTTCAACTGTGCGTTTATCGCTCAGCAGTATCGCAACTACGGCTTTGTTTCTGACAGCATCCTGGTCATCGCTACGGTGCAAGCTTACTACGTGCTTGAGGGTCAGTACTCGGAGCTTGGGCTCCTGGGTATGATGGATATTACCCAAGATGGTCTTGGATTCATGCTCACCTGGGGTAACATGGTCTGGGTACCCTTCCTTTACTCAACACAGTGCCGCTACCTTTCTATCTACCCCGTTCACCTGGGTCCTGTTGGTGTTTCCGCTATCGCTACTGTCTTTGCCATCGGGCTGTACATCTTCCGATCGTCCAACAACCAGAAGGCTCTGTTTCGCAAGGACCCCAATCACCCTGCCTTTGCAAACATGACCTTCATCCAAACCAAGCGCGGAACCAAGCTTTTGACCGGCGGATGGTGGGGAATGGCCCGTCACATCAACTACTTTGGCGACTGGCTTCAGTCTCTTCCTTTTTCGCTGCCTACCAAGTTTGCTGGATACGTTATTTTACCAGCTGGCAGTGCTGTGGCAGGAAACGAGGTCGTCAAGATGCTTGATGGTCGCTTGGTGACTCCGGATGGTGCTGCACCATGGGGTATGCTGTTTACGTACTTTTACTCAGCTTGGTTCGGGTTCTTGCTTATTCATCGGGAGAGAAGAGATGATGCTGCTTGCATTGAAAAGTATGGCAAGGATTGGGGTGAGTATAAGAGCAAGGTTAGGTATAGAATTTTACCTGGTGTGTATTAAGACTTAGTTTATATTTAAACATCAAGTATAATACATGACCATGAATAGAGAGCTAGGTTATTTCATTTATTCTACTATAAATTTATTAAGGTATAATCTTATTCTAATAAATAATTCTTAAGTATATTTATTATGATATACTATATGTACCCTATACTTTCAGAGGGCTTACATTTAATTTATAGCTATATCTTTGGCTAAACTCCGGCTATTAGCGAATTTGCCGAAGTATGGCCAGGACAGTATGTACAGTATGCCGGGGAGGTTGAAAATCAAGGCCTTGTCTAAACGCCAGTCAGCCTAAGGCTGACTTTCGCTACTCCAGTAACATAACTAACCCTTTCCCTTTCTCCAAGCTTCGTCAATGATCCTGAGGGTTTCATCAACTTCGACAATGCCCACCTACCCACTACGATAACAACCGCCATGGAAGCCCTTGCGATAATTGGTCTCACAGGCACTATAGCACAACTCCTCGACTTCAGCGCCAAACTAGTTTCGAAAACCACCGAACTATACAGCTCGGTCGCAGGAGCTTTAGATGAAAATGTAGACACAGAGATGGTAACGAATCATTTCGCAACTTTGATCAAACAACTTGATAGTGAAATGCCCCCCAGCCAGGAGCTGGCCTCAATATGCAATGCTTGTAGGGCAATATCTACTCGACTTCTGGGCGTCCTTCAGGGACTCAAGAAAAACACAAAAGGTCATACATGGAAAAGCATTAGGCATGCAGTACGAAGCATGTTGAAAAACGGCGAAATCCAGGCTCTGCAAGCACGGTTAGTGGTGCTGAAGAATGAACTGATCGTCAGCCTCATGACAGGTCTATCGTGAGTATAACTTCTTGCAAGAGAACCGCGCAGTTTATTGCTAACGGACTATAAAGACGAGACCTTTATCAAATTCGTGTCGAGTCCCGAAATAGTTTGAATAGGTTAGAAGCTGCTGCTGATAACCTTTCTGCAATGATGTCAACTTTGTCTCTAAAAGTTGATCAGTCGCATGAGACCCAAGAAGCGGTAATGGAAACTCTGCTCCATGAAAATGCCGACAATATGACTGCAGTCATGGAAAAAACTCGCGAAATGATACAGTTGTCTTTGCAAAATGAGGCGGCAGGTATTACTTCAAATCTTCTCCAGGAACTATCACGACGAAATAACGACGATCTATCTGGCTTGAGGTCCAATGAAGCGTCACATTCTCTGGGTCATGGTGACTCTAATTTGGAGTCATCACTGAGGAGAGAAGACTGCGTCAAGAACAATGAACCCCGTGTCATTCCGCGGAGGAGGCGACTCGTTCATCGCAGCAATCATTTGTCCTGGTTTGGTCGGACGCTAGTCTCCGTCAGCGAAATTTACATGGGGGATGATCTTACGCACATTCTTACGGGGTGCATCGTTATCCCATCTCCCTGGATCCTTCGACTCAGGTGCGGGGTGAAGGTTCAGCACCTAAGATCGATGATCATTAGAGAAGCCCCAAAGGTTACCCTCTGGCCCCTTCAAGTTCTTCCTGGAGATTCTGAAATCATCAACGCCATCGAGTCAGGGGATGCACACGCCGCCGAGTTGATCATTCGTGCTAGAGACGTATCTCCCTCCGCTGTATCAATGAACGGTGAAGATCTACTCAGCATGATTGCTCTTAAGATGTTTGATGTTATGCTCAACTTGTGGTTCAGGTTTGCGGCTATAGATTCACAAGAGACTTTCGGGCCAAAATACTCAGATGAGGAGCGAAAGCTAGCTCAGAGTACCTTTTACAACCTGCGGCAGCTCTTCGAATTCGTCCTAGCACAGGGGATTGACCCGGCTCAGAAATCATCCGATGGAAGGTTAGTATATTAGATCATCTTGCACTGTTCTCTGTCTCTGATGCTAATTCTTTAATGCTTAGCTCAGCCATTTCATATTTGCTCTATGTTTTGCAATTTGGCTTCGATAGGCTCTTCCCAGACGCTTTCTACACCCTTTTCAGTTCTTCATTATCTGCCTCGCAAGACGAACCCTTCGACCAGCCTTATGCTAATGTTGTGGGGGATCTCCTCAGATTATATTCTCTCCAACCATCATGGCGATACCGCTCTTTCATTGACAGGCTATTGGAAGGGCTAGAGTGGACTCTCTGTTGTCCTGATGGGCCTGGCGAGGCAAACGCTCTTGCATTAAGATATTCGATGAAGCATAGATTCGATGTTGGCCAGGAAGACTTTGAGGAGTGGGTTCCTGTGGAAGACGCTCGCCACGACGGTTTTCAAAACTTCTTCTCCCGGCGGCTCAAAGTTGTTAAATATCTTTCCTCAAGTATCGAAGATGCACTTGATCACATCTTCGAAAATGAAGATCTTCATCAACTCGGCGGTACCGTTGGACGTACCAAGGAAGCAGTGCAACTGTCACTACTATACGCCAGTCCGATGAAGGGGATCCGCAGAGCACAAGATAGTATACCATTTGTTCGTAAGTGTGTTATACAGGAGGTTTGCGCTATGTTACAAGCAGTGGATTCTTTTCTTCCCATTATTGAGGATGAGATGCTGGATTGGTGCAACGAATGGGAGGTGCTTGATATCTGGGTGGAATCTCTCTTAAGAGGAAGTGCCCATCCAATACCCCAAAAGACTCGTAAGGTTTGGAGCACCAGTAAAGCAACATATAGCAGTTTGAACGTGTATCGTTCTTCGGCGTCATGAGGTCTTGGAATTTTATGTATTTATCTGAGAAAACTATGCAGCCTTCATTATCTCATCCGTGCATTGCGTTCTCCTTCGCACTCGTGATACGGGCATTAGCAGTTAAGATCTCAAAGGCAAAGTATAATTGGTTTTATGCCTTATAAACAGCGGACCAAGATATTAAACTCAGCCATGTACTGCAACTTGAATTCGCTTAATTCTTCCTAGACTACATAAAGACAGAGGGATAGAAATGCTATTAGTTTTAAAAGTTCACAGACCTTTCCCCTCATGTAACAACAGACAATCGGTATTGAAGGAACTCGAGTCACATTACTTCAGAAACTATTGGTCTGACTTGTAAAGACGAGAAATCTTGTCCATAAGCTCAAAATCGCAAATGGAGGCAAGAGGAAGCAAACCAGAAGTTTAACTTATATTACACAAAGAAGCGGTTGTAATGACTGGTATTGGAAGTTTCGAAAAAACGTTCGTAGTCAGCAGCAATATCTTATCTTATCGTGCTTTTTCTTATCTTATCATAATGTAAAGAGCTAAAACCCAACAACCTAAGGTCTCAAACCCTCAATCAGTCATTATCAGCAAAGACCTTGGTTATGATATGGTTAAGGGAGATTAATCTATAGAAGAGCTTTATTAATGTAGATTTTAAGTTTCTGCTAAACTTGGACTCTTTTTCGTTAGATAAGCTAAGTCAGGGTGCTGTAGGAAAGATTAGAAGCGTCGTAGAGATAGCTCTTGATGTAGTCCTATTGTGCTGTCCGCAGATATAACATATCTCTATTAGACGGGATTTTAAGATTCGCAAACCTTTCGGCTTGTAATGCAATCTGTGTTAAACTACTACAGTAAGATAACTCTGTATAGTATTTTTGAGTAGGTACTTTGCTTACTAAATTCTCTTCGTTGTACGAGTGCTGTGAGGAATTGGCTCCTGCTTGACGGTACCCTTTGGGTTAGTTAAGTGGCCGTCAGCGTTGATGACTGAGGAAGATTGAGGTCAACCTTATGTCCAGGCTGGGGAATCAGGCTCTATTCATCAGCTCATCCTAAAGTAGCAAGTATTGAGCTGAAGAAACGGAAATGGAACTCAGTGTTGTAGAGTTCTGTCTCCGAGTAGATGGTAGCCGAAAAATGTATTGAACTGAAAACTTTGATGGCCATGGTTACAGTTTGGATGCCCCCGCGTCCACCTTCATCATAACACTCTTGACCTCCAAGAAGTTATCCATACTGTAAAGCCATCCCTCTCTACCCTGACCAGAAGACTTGTAACCACCAAAAGGAAGGTCTCGAGCAGTCGTGGGGCTGGTGCAGTTGATGCCCACGTAACCTGAGTTGAGCTGCTGAGTGACCCTCATAGCCCGATCAATATTCTTGGTATACACCGCAGCGTACAGACCATACTCTGTATCGTTGGCCTTCTCGATAGCCTCTTCCTCCGTTTTGATGACGTTTATGTTCACGACAGGCCCAAAGATCTCCTCCTTCATGATCTTGGCGTTTTCAGCCGTGTCCAAAAAGATGGTCGGTTCAATAAAGAAACCTCCTGTCTTGTCATAACTTCCCTTTCCACCTTGAACTAGCTTTCCCGACTTTTTACCCTCATCTATATAAGACAGAACAGTCTCGTACTGGGTCTTGTCTGCTTGTGGACCGTGATCAACACCCTTTTGTGTCGGATTACCTGGCTTCGCAGCTGCAAGTGCCTTCTTACTAGCCTCGATGAACTTCTCAGCGATGGTGTCTTGCACGTAAACGCGAGAATTCGCCATGCAGACCTGTCCACTGTTCCACTGGATGCTGTGCATAGTGTCCTTGGCAGCCTGCTCAATGTCCGCATCATCGAAGATGATGACCGGCGATTTGCCACCGAGTTCAAGAATGACCTTCTTGAGGTTGGACTTGGCAGCTGCTTCCTGGATCGCCCGTCCAGTGCGCCCCGAGCCGGTGAAGGAGATTGCGCGTACGTCCATGTGCGACGAGAGGGCGGCTCCAGAGGGGTTGCCGTGGCCTGATATGACGTTGAAGACGCCAGGTGGAAAGCCCGCCTTGTGGATGAGCTCAGCGAACTTTGCTGCGCCGAGCGGTGCTTTCTCGCTCGACTTGAGCACGACGGTATTTCCAGTGATGAGCGCGGGGGCAGTCTTCCCTGCAAAGAAGAGGAGAGCGGCGTTCCAGGGGATAATAGCACCGACGACACCAAATGGTTGACGTAGAGTCATGGTGACATAGCCTGGCGTGTTGAGACTCGCCTGGCCTTGGATGTGAGGCCAAGCTTCAGCATAGTACTCATAACTCCCAGCAGCGGCGTATCCCTCGAAGAATTCGGGCAATGGACGACCCATTGACCTTGCCTCGAGTAAAGCCAGTTCATCATTATGCTGTCTTATCAGAACTGCGAGCTTCTTCATGTAGGCGCCGCGCTTGGCGGGATCTAAGGCAGACCATGCAGGAAAGGCGCGCTGTGCAGCTGCGACGGCGTTGTTGACATCGTCTTTTGTGGCTTCGGGGACTTGACAAAGACAGTTTTAGCTGACGGCCAGAGGAGGGGATTGTGCGTGTTTACCATTCGCGACTTTATCGCCTGTCGCGGGGTTGAAGAGGGGGAAAGTGTTGCCATCAGAGGCGCCAACCAACTGATACAGTTAGTCAACAGTGGATGAGCGGGTAGTTGGCTTGTACTTGACCGTCGATCAGCATAAGAGGCTCGATTGCCTCGTTTCCATTCGTGGAGCCCATGTTTACAAATGTTGGATGATGATGCGTGTTGTGTATCTTGGTGGATTAAATCGAGAAATGTCTCACTTATTAATGACGAGACTGTTTCACATGACATCAACCACGAACTTGATAGGTAAAACATCCGAAAGGGCATATGCGCCACCCCCGCAGTGTTTCGGGAGGGGAAATAGCCGTGAAACACTTGCAACCGAGACGCGGCGCTATGAACGGCCCGAGATGATCATCGTGGTGGAGTGGATCTGAGGCAGAGTTGATGAGCTGATGTTTATCTATGAATCTGTCTATTACGCATAAAAGTAAGTCTATCCTATCCATTTGAGGCCGTAGAACCTGTTGTTGTGGCCACAGTTTATTCTTGAGTTTGTTGTTGTCGCCACTCAAAGTTACTCCACAGGAAGCCATTGACAAGCCAGTTCTTTGATCTGAGCAGGGAAATGGTTTTCCGGGACCTGGGCACTTTCTCTTCCACCGAACCAAGTGTAAAATCTTCCGAGACTGGCCAGTTCAGGGTCTGCCAACAGGTCCAGAGAGTAGAGGTCTTTAGCAAAATGCAGAGTTGAGTATAAAACACAATCAGCGATAGTGACATGTCCATCTCCACCACTAAAGCGAGTATCCTCCTCATAGTATCTCTCCAGCAATTTGAGATTCTTCTGGCAGTATTCAAGAGAAAGCTTCGCAGTAACCGGATGCGTCTCCTCCAGCATGTTGAACAGCACCGTACCTTTGTGGCACGCAAAGCCAAACTGACTGGTGACTTCATCTGCAAGACCCAGAACCTCTCTGATCCTTGCTTTCTCCTCCGCTGTCCGCCCAAGCATACTGCCACCGGCAGTGTTTGCAAGTTCAATTTGCCATGGCTGCTGCGGATTGTCGCAGATGTCTTCAAAGTACTCGAGAATGGCGATTGACTGCTTGATGAACTTTCCATCTGGAAGACGCAAGACTGGCACTGTTCCATTGGGCTTGCCAGGCGCAGTCAAGCTGTTGCTGCTGGGAGATACCGTCACTTCTGTGACCTTGATAAGTGGTGATTTGAGGAGGCCTTTCTCGGCGAGGTAGATCAGAACGCGGCGCGGGTACATGCCCCATGAGAGGGAGAAGAGCTCGAGAGGGGTTGACATTGTGAGGGTAATTGACAGATGTCTATCGTGATGGATTGAATTGTGGCAGTAAAATTGATCATTGAAAACTCAGAGTGGACTTTTATACGTGGTTTATCAGGAGACTTTGCGGACTCTTTAGTTGATGTGAAGTCTCCGATAGGTCGGCGAGTTTCTCCTCGGGATCTTTAAAGTGGCCGATGGCTATGAGCATTAATTTCAATCAAAGATACGGCCGATACAGAAACCAGAGAGGAAATTACATGATTCAATGGCGAGGGGAAAGGCATCAAGAAAAGCTGCTGCCGTTGAGGGGAAATGTATCAATGGTGCGGCAAGATTGTCAATAGAAACTGCCCAAAATTATCCCGGACTCACTATTTATCAGTGTTTTTTGAGTTGCACTATGGCACTAAATCTGGTGAGAACCTCTCGCGCAGGTGTGACCTCAATCTCGTGGTCTTTGCGTTTTTGGAGCCGTCCATCGAGGTGAGGATTAAAGATGCCTCGACTAAGGGGCCATGCCTTTGCATATATCAGTACTGCTTCACTTGGGGTAACAGGTTTGTACGGTGGTCAGAGCCTACTGACAGATAACACCTGAATGGTGATGTCAACACGTCCGATGTGGTGACTGTGGAGTTAACGTTTCGTGTTGTCAGCCCCAGCACTGTAAGCAAAGTTCCCAACACTTTTGAGTGAGAAACATGATGGAGCAGCCCATAACTCAGGTTGAGACTAAGAAGCAGTACACGTGCTTCTATGCAGAGATTTTGTCTATAAATTCATCACTTCCTCCCTCGTCTAGACACCTTTCGAAACGCATCACAAACCTCTTCCGTAACAAAAGGGGGCACTCTACCATTGCACAATCCAAGGGCTATATCCTTCTCCTCTTTCAAGATGGCATCTCCATGCCTCTCCCGACTCCTCCTCATCTTCATGGTGGTGGGGCTTGTCCACGTCTTGGCCCATCCCATCAAGGACAGCCCAGCAGATTTGGGCAGTGTTGCCGCCAAGAGAGCACGATGCACCAAGTACGGCGGCAAAGAATCAAAAAACAACAAGTTCGTACAGGTCGGCAGCAAGGAACCTCCAGTCGTCAACAACAACATCACAGTTAAAGTCGACCCCGAGGAGTTACAAAAGTACAACAGTGGCTCGAAAGAAAGTGAAGGCAAGACAACTAAGAGCGATGATCCCAAGGAAGGCTCCTCAAAGCACTCCAAGCCTCTCAAAACCTACAAGCACAAGGAGTCGGAGGATAAGGACGAGAAGGGATCAAAGTACAAGCGTTCCTCGGAATTGAATAAAAGCAAGACCAATCAACCCACAGACGGTATACGATCCCAGGCGTATGAAGCATCAAAGCTACAAAACAATCAGCCAAAGAAAAGATGCAAGAAGCACTCAGCCAAAATACCAGAGAACCATGAAACCGACAAGCACAAGGTCAAGGAACCCAAAGACCACAAGAATAAGGTCGAGGAACCCATATACGGCAAGGAAAAGCACTATAAAATCAAGGAATACAAGGACTCAAAGGACTCGAGCAACAAAAAGGATCCTGAGCTCGATGGCAAGCAAAAGAACAAGGACAAGGAATCAAAAGACACCAGCTACAAGAAGGATTCTAAGATCAATGGCGAGCAAAAGAACACGAATAAGGTCAAGGAGCCCAAAGAACATAAGGATAAGGTTGAGGAACCCAAAGACTACAAGTACAAGCACCATAAAACCGACAAACACAAGGTCTCGAAGGACTCCAGCTATAAGAAGGATTCTGAACTCAATGACAAGCACAACAGCGTAGAGCATGCCGAAGAGAAAGATGCCCATTCAGACAAAGCATCCAAGACCAAGCCCGGATCCTTGGTTGTGGAAGACCCATCGTCCTCGAGGCACATGATTCACAAGCGAGGTCCCCCCGAAGAGCTCAAGTACCTACTCTCCCCTTTCGTATGGCCATGGATAGACTTCTGGAAGATGGTCGCTCGCGAAGCCAAGAAGAAGAAGCAACAGAAAAAGGAAAAGAAAGAGAAGGAGAAACAGGAAGGGAAAAACCCTATGTGATGAAATCCGCACTTGCCCCCATACTACCGTAACCCGATCGGTTAAAGGAGTATTGCGTGGGAGATTACGATCAAAGACAGTGAAGGAACTGCAAGGTCTACCGGTTCCCCATCTTCATACCTCACACAAGCTCTCGACTCAACAAGGCCCTCGGTGTTGGAGAAGGACAGTTGGATTGCTCAGGTCTAGATTGCGCTCGACTCTAGCTCTAGTTGGTACTTGACTCTCAATAGCTTGCGCCACAGCATACCAATACACTCGATTGTCTTTCAACTTGGTTCCTTTCGGAAATAAACTCTAGTGGCTTCATGGCCGGATGTGTACTAGTGCCAATCGTGAACTACTTGTGAATGTAATACTTTGGCAGTTTGTGAAGCTGAAAACAGTGAACTTGTATTAAGTTATTTGAGTATGAGTTATAACAGACCATCCACAAATGAATGAAAGTGTTAGTCCTGCTGAGAGGATGTGCCATACTTTGCAGTCCGCAGTGCCCTCATGGCCTCTCTGTTATACCATTCGCCAGTTTAAATATCCTGCTCGTCAGATGACTCCCTCACTCGAGTACGCACTCGAGCCAATTCAATCTCAAAAGCCTTGTTCTTTTCATCCTCATGTGAATCTGAAGAGTCAGCGCAAGACTCCAAGTCAAAATCTTGTGATGCGCGTCTAATAGGTCGACTAGGCGAAATACCCGACTGATCTTGCGCAAGCCTCGCTGCTTCAGGCTTCTGGATGGAGTCGGTGGTATAGCGACTGCCTTGGCTCGCTCCCTTTCCTCGAATGCTGCTGAATGCGCGAGAGTTGGCAGCGAGGTTGAAGTATGGCCGTAAGGAAGGGAGACATGCGATGACCAGACCGAGATATAGGTCTAGAGTGTTCCAAAAGTCTAAGACTTGTTAGTCTACTTTCGCGTGAGTCTGAGGGATAGAACTTACGGGCTTCCACGATGGAGACCTTGCGATTGGCTCCGGCGATGAATAGTTCATAAAAGCGCACAATACTGATGACCATGTTGATGATGCCGAGAAGGAAGGTCAAGTAAACGCCAACACGGAGCCATCCTTTGATCATAAGATCAGGCACGATAAGCCAAGGAAGAATGAAGACTGAGTCTGTTAGCTTAGGCTATGCGATCAACAAGTGGCACTTACTGAACACATCGCCGGCAAAGTGCAGAGCCCAAGAGGTCCTCAAGAACGTCATTGCGGCATCGGGTGGACATTTATTACCAGCGTCCAGTGTCCTATTCAACTTAGTTAGTAACTTTCATACCATTCCATGCAGGCAGTGACTAACCAAAACCGAGTAACCGGGATACAGACGCAAAATGGAAGAGCCATGGTGACGATGTACGATAGAGCGACGTAAAGAGCAGTGGCCCAGAGAAACATTCTTCTCTTGTGCATGTGAACAGGAATGACTTGGCGGTAGACTGCAAGCAGTGCAGCTTTGCAGAGATAAAACGCCGTGAAGAAAGGCAGAGCACAGATCCAGAGCAACTAAGAAAAGTGTCAGTCTACTTCATTAACCATGAAATCATGCCTTACCCTGAGAATGAACTCTTTATCCTTGCGAGTCCCTTCATAGTCCTTCAAGGTGCCGTCCACATTTGGCTCCATGACGCCCATGTGGACATAGACGGCGCAGAAGGTCGCGACGGTGATACCAGCTGCCCATGCTAGAATCATCCATATGTCGCTGTCGATGAGTCGTCGTTTTTGGATGACGAGTCGGAGGTAGATTCGGGCGATGATGACGAGTGTCGATAAGGCTATGAGTGTCCATTCTTCGATCTGTATCCTGTTAGCTGACTGACATGACTGCTGCAATGACGATACTGACCAGAAGGGTTGACGGTCCTATCACCATGACTGCGGAGTGATTATTTCCACGATCTTGTTGTATGAGATCCTCGCGTTAGAAAGTGTCCTGATACTGTACGTACGTACAAGCGACGTTATATCTAAGGCATGGAGGAAACAACCAGCAAACCCATCACTCTACGAATGTGACGGCACCCTCTCTAAATACCATGCTCGCTCCTTCGCGAGAAAGATAGAGTTTGCCTTCTGTTTTCATAAGCTATCCGGAATGTCTTAGCAGGCGGGCCGTGGCGCATTCCATGCGCAGGGGCTGGAAGGGGATCTGGGCGACCACAAAACCAAAATAAATGGGTAGTGAGACCACAAGAGTCGAGGCTGCTGTTGGTGATGGGCGTTGCTGGTATGCTATGCAAAAGTCAGCCTTTGGTGTAGCGATCTGGTATGCTCGCTTGTTTGGTGAGGCCACCACGTGGCAAAGCCAGCATCGAGGAACGGATTCTTGAGTGATGATGAGATGATTTGTCGTATGCCTTGACGAGGTGATTGCCAGATTGATCAAGCCAGAACGTTATCGGAGCCTGGACTGCGATGGCTGCGATTTGAGGGTTAACGGCCTCATCATAGACCTTCGTGACCGAAGCAGTAGGTTCTGAGGACACTACTAAGCCTAGCACTCATTCAATCATTAAAAAATATGTTGAGTCAATAGCTGATAATGCTCATGTAGATCCAACTCCACAGTCAGCTATTAGGGCGAGTGTACTCACGACGCCAGCATCTTACAAAGCCATCATCTTCACACGATATATCTTGCCTCTTGAGTTTAACGGGATCTAATCACCACCAGACATCCCTATGGCCATCTAGTAGACAGGGTCTCGCCCTGCGGGCACTGTCCCACGTAGAGTGAGCACCGTTAGTCCGAGGCATGCAGTGAAACCAAAGACGTTTCTGTACAACCATAGTATGCGTCATCTCACAGCCATGCACATGAAGAAGTCAATGGATCTACGGCTGCAGCGCTATAGACAATGGCGCTTTTGTCGAAGCCCAAAATCAGTGGCGCCGACGAAAATGTCGCTGATCTGCATGGACTCACTGATCGACCATTTCTAGTGCAAAGAGCTGCATTTCGCCAAGACCCCAAACGTGAAATGTCGCCAATCTTTGGTAGCTTCATCATGACGAGAGAAGTTCAATTGCACAACGGGTTTACCCGAAGCGAACTCTCTGGAAATTTAGGGGACCGATACCACTGACAGCATGAGATCGACCGCCATGGGAGCTGTAGTATGTAACGTTTGAACCGAGTCATTAAAATTGTAAAATGGGGCATTATGGAGTCGCCTTGGCAATTCACGCGGTGAGCAGGCATACATGAGATCGCCTGTGACTAGTTAAATTTATGGAGTATCTTGGAAAGTGATGCTACATCGCGTAAAGGGCCCAGTAAATCCTCTATGGAGAATATAGTGCAAGCGAAGGTATATCGAGGGCTTATATAGAGTAGTAGTAGATTAGACCCAAAGCATCACCAAAATGTTTCATGTCATGTTTTGAGGCTGTGAAACTAAGAAATGTTTCAGTGGGGTACCCTCAGATCATCTGAGTCGCTATGACTGTCTATCAGAGCGTGTCTGAGCGAAATACGAGTCACGAGAGGGCCAAAGCGATGTCCTTATCAAGTATCTGTTAGCTTGAGTATTCGTTATCCAAGCTAATTGAACTATTGACCACGTCAATGCCATATGGCGTATCCGCAAACTAAGGCGGACTGACATCTCAGTGCCATATTGACGGGCCCAAAGCATTAATGGACCAGGGTTCCCCAGTCAGGCCAAGATCACATGCTCACTCTCTGCAGCGAGATCTTCGCTCGTCACCAGCCAGGTTACAGATCTAACTTGAAACCGAAGACACGCCATGGAATTAGGGATATCACGACATTCGATGTCGCTCGATTATCAGACAAGAATCTCGTCAATGCGGTGAATTCAGAAAAAAAAGCAAAAATGAGATCTGATATGCAGGTCATTTCAACAAGAGTTAGATCACGGTGTTGGCTTGGCTTTCCATGTTCTTGGGCCCGTTGGATGAGCAGAGCTATATCACCAGTGGAGATATCAACAATTGATCGACGAAACAAATGGTTTTTATCGTTACAAATCCCTTACCAACCTCCATTCTTTAACCTCGGGATGTTCGGCAAGCCTGTCAGTGTCAACAACAAACCCCTGCTCCCATCAAAAAATCTTTAGCCCTCCCCACTTCAACCACATGGCATATTGGGATCGGCAGTTGTTCCATGACGCTCACGTCGCCCGCAAGCACAGAACCTGAGGCTGCGGCACTTGACGCCTCGGTCTGGTTTGTGCACGACCGCGCAGTAAAACAGCGATCAGCGGTAACCTTCAGGTCCAGGGTGTCATTGCTCTTGCAGATCAAGTCGGAGAGATTACATGTTTGGGAAACAGATGCACGATTAGATCATCGCGCTGCAGGGGGGAGTTCCGCTGAGACGTGTTGATAACTGGATATGCAGTATAAGCTCAAGCTCGTCGATCTCATACAGTAGTGAGACGGAAGCTGTGAGAGCTCAACTGTGAGCCCCTCTCGTGAATTAATATACATAACTAGACCTTGCTGTCCCCCTGCGCGAGAGAGAATGTGTTTCCGATGACTTCAATCATATATTGATTTGTTCTCGTCTGAGTACACAATGTATCTCCAATGGGCTGACGAGAGTCATCTCGCAATAGATCCTCGCTCGATGCCGGCAGATAGTTCATCCCGCTCTGTCGAGATTCGCGCCATTCTCATCACCTTCTCCATCCTCTCTACCATCACCGTCGCACTGCGACTCTATGTGCGATACAATGTTCTCCATTCCCTCGGCTGGGATGACAGAATCATGGCTGCTGCCCAGGTCCTGACGATTGGAGCTGCGGTGGCCATCGGTCTAGGTAAGCCTCAATTAACCCTGTCAAGATTGAGTGCTGACGTGGATGTAGAGAATAACTATGGGCTGGGACATCATACGTGGGAGCAGTCAGAGGAGAATTACATTGCTTACATGAAGGTCAGCTTCACTCTTGCGTGCGCTTAACTCATGCTGACATCTACTAGGCGTTTTATGCTTCTGTCATTGTATACAATGTCGCCATGTGTCTGGTAAAAATCGGAATCCTTCTTCAATATCGAAGAGTCTTTGCCATACCGATCCTCCAGGCATTAACATTCTATGGCCTCGTAATCATGATCGCCTGGACTATCACGATTGCTTTTCTCAATATTCTCATTTGTGTACCGGTTGCAAAGTTCTGGAATTCGGCATTGGATGGACGTTGCACCGACCCTTTGACGGTCTGGTACGTCATGGCTGGATTCAACCTCGTCACGGACATCACTGTATTCTGCATGCCATTGCCGGTCATTGGAAGCTTGAAACTTCCCAAGAAACAAAAGATCATGCTGCTGGCCATCTTCAGCATTGGTTTCCTGTAAGTAGCTCAATCGCTGTTGCCACGCTCTTACTAACACGACCAGGACTTGCGCCATCTCGATTATTCGCATTCGAACACTAAAGACGGCCGCTTCTACAAAAGACCCCAACTGGGACAATGTCGACGCTGCGATTTGGTCATTCCTCGAAGTCACCCTCGCCATTATTTCCTCATGCCTACCTACCCTCCGACCACTATTCTCCAAGCTCATGCCCAAGCTCTTTGCATCCTCATTTGGCCGAAGCGATCGCCCATCGCAGTACGGCTACACTCGAACACGCAGCAGTCAGAACCTGCGTAGTATGTCCCGAAGGCGAACTCAAGACGTCACCCATGATTCAATGGATGACACAGCCACCTTGCGAAAAGATGAAGTACCTCTTCCACCGATCACCCCGAAACACTATCGTGCCTTTCCTGGTGTTAGTGTCAGTATCAAGGCTGAGCAGGGACAGAATCTTGGTGATGAGGCAGAGTCGCAGAGTCCAATGCAGCCAAGCTCACCGAGCCGATGTATCAAAGCCACGACTGTTGTTACACAGGAGATCGTGGTAGAGAGACGCACAGATGATGAATGGAGCAACAACAGACCAAGTGACAGTGATGCAACTCTAAGGGAATGAGATGTGTATATATATTATGCGCAGCACAGGAATGCCATTCTGCCACCGCTTCTTTATGAGACATGCATATTACCTAGGCCATTAATGTAATCTTAATAAACTTTTTATTTATTTTTAGCCATCGCCACCTTTCTTCCTCCACACCGTATGTTCTAGACTTCAGAGCTTACCCCAAGCTTTTAGCTGTAGGTCCCCGGATTGGGAAGGGCTACCTTAACAGTGCTAGGGCGGAAGCCTCGGCACGTTAGCTCAGGTCGACGCTTTCGGGATAGCTACACGATCTAGCTCTGGTCTATTCTCGTCACACGATGATCCGATACGAACAAATAATCACCCCGTATAGCCATTAGCAGAACGCCACAAGTTTATGCCGGCTCGTATTCAACTTTGATCGCTTTTCACCGCAACGTCCAACGTTTGCCATTTTGTATAAATAGTGGCTGTTGTTCAGCTTATTTTCCAGCATCACTCTCAAGCACTTTCTCTCTCAACTACAAGACTCTCACTCTCACCTCAAGATACCTCCTCGCCCTTCAAAATGAAGTTCAGCATCCTCACTGCCCTTACTGCCATCGTCGGCAGCGCTGCCGCCGCTGACCAGGCTGTTGTCACCAACGACTGCTCTGGTACCATCTATGTTCAGTCTTGGCCTTACAATGGCGGTGCTCCTGGACCTCTGGTGACCCTCAAGCCCGGACAGAAGTTCTCTGAGAACCTTCGCTCCACTGGATCGGTTCGTTGAATCCATTCTTTCATCAGGACTGAACATTTTGTACTAACAATTCACGTAGACCATCAAGATTGCTACTACCAAGACTCTCACCAAGCCTCTCTTCTTCGGTTACTCCTCCACCTCCAAGCCCAACTACGTTTACTGTAAGTCAATCCCCCGAAGCTTCAGCATCAACATTATCTAACAATATTCTGCAGACGAGTTCAGCACGTAAGTTCATGTATCTGCTCACTGTTTTGAAGTTGTACTGACACATCTAGTCAATGGGGTAACCCCTTCGCCAACAAGCACAACATCCTCACCACCGGTAAGGGATGCAAGGAGTTTGACTGCAAGGCTGGTGATGCTTCTTGCTACAGCACTCCCAGCATGAAGAAGGTCTATGGCTGCCCTAGCCCTGCTACCATCTCTGCCACCATCTGCGCCAAATAGAGGAGGCATTAGGTGGCGGATCAGCGTGCCCTTTAAATGAAGGGATATGCTACTGGATGGAAGTAAGATAGCGAGAGAAATGTATAGATCTTATTAGTTAAGGAGTTAATATATATCTCATACTAAAAGCGCTTAGCCTGAAGTGAAAGCCTGGTATTACTACAACTTGGAACAATAAGCTAAATTGTTACATAGTCTAAGTCTATCTTTAATCCCTCCTCTTACAGTGCTTAAAGTAGAAGAGATAAACCGGTAGTAAAATCCCTACTAGACTAACTATTATTATTTAGGAAAAAGTTATATATACCATTACTATAAGCCTTAGGGAATAATTAATAGATATAGCTTTAATACAAGTAGTTAATTAATAAGGATGGTTTTGAGGTATATTTTAATAAAATAGTTAATTTACTTTAATTAATACACTTAAAGTATAAATCTTAAGAGGTATATTCTATGCTTCTATTAGAATAGTTAAAATATCTTTATTTAGTGTTTCTTAAGCTAAAAACTGCTTTTCTTAGATAAGCTTTAGAATACCATCTGCTATAGAAATAAGCCTCAGTCTTAATACATTCACCATCCAAACCCTTTAGACTTGAGTTCATTCGCCACCTGTTCAGCCACCAGCTGGTTAATAGCAATTCCAGGATGGTAATCATTAAACCATAGCTATTATAATCTCAGTATAAAGAATGTTCACTCAAGGGAGGTTACTCACGCATGACTTTCCATCGCTGTTGTAGCAAGTTGCATCAGGAGCGCCATAAGCCTTGGGGTTGTTGATTGCCTTCTTGAAAGAAACAGATGTATCAACGAGGAGGGTTTTGGCACCAGAGTTGGCTTGCTTGAACGCGCTGAGCTTTGAGGCCAACTTGCTGTTGTAGAGCTTGATAGCCTTGACAAGAAGAGCGTTCGAGGCGGCGCCTTGTTGGATCATCAATGGTGTCAACTCGGTTGCTACATGTATAGTTAGTGTGAGGCCTTTGAATACTGTGCCCAGTGACTTACGTGGAACGCTGAGCAGAACAAATTTGCGCAGACCAGCCTTGTACAAAACCTGTAACAGCTCAAAGTATCTCGTCGTAGCCTTCTCAACCACCGCGTCCGAATCTTGCAGATAGAAAGAGTTTCCGACGTCATTGACTCCGATCCAAACTCCTGCGATAGTGTTCTGCGCTGTCCACGACGTGCCAGCTGGATGCTTGCCAACAGAATTAGAGAACTGGTTGACTTGGTCCACAAAGCTCAAGACGGTGCTTGCATAGGGCTTGACGATATTGGCATCGACAGTGGCACCTCCATATGCAAAGTTGTATGACAGAACGAGCGAGTTGTTCTGCTCTTTGACAATGTCGCCGACCCAGTTGGCTCCGCCTGCTGCGGTCCATCCGGGGAATGGGGGGTTGCCGAGTGGGTTTGCGCCGGAGGGTTTTGCGCCGTTGGGGTCGAAACCAGTCTGGGAGTATGAGTCGCCACTAAAAGACGTCAATTCGTAGGCCGCAGCTTAATATTGTAAAATTACTGACAAAGTGAAGAGATAGCTGATGCTTGACGCTGCGTGGACTGCAGCGCTCTGAGCCAAGATGCTACCCACGGCAGCAACAAGAAGTTTCGACAGCATGGTAGAAGACTCAACACAAAGGACTACAATTAGACTCGTCTGCTAAGACGCTCTATTCAAGCTTGCAGGTTTCACATGGCGAACGACAGGCTACTTATATCTATTCAATTCCATGTTTCAGATCCTAGACCTAGCCTAGTTTTCTCATCCCACAAATCATGATCCGATCTTGTGACCAAGGAATGTCAACGGAAGATCTTGTTTAAGCATAATGTCTGGAAAGGGATAGACGGAGGTGGTCCGAGGCGGGGTATAACATATTTGGACTGTGACATCGTGGGAGATGCCATGATTGCGGCATGCAGATCATACATTGAAGCTTTTGGTTGGGAGATGTCATTGGCACGGAAGAATATTTTCCGTCGACAGATCTGTGCAGTCCCGTCGGTCCGGTCTTGATATCGCTTAGCTCGTTAGTCTGCATATTATAGGTAGTACGGAGGTTTATTGAAGGAGGAGCGATTTTGTCATCTGTAAGAAGTTTTGCAACTCTGTTAGTATTGGCTCTGTATGTGGTCTCGTGATGTGCGTTTCTGAAGTCCAGGGTTGTAAACTATTAGGGTTCAGCGTCAGATAAGCTCAAATCAGCCGTAACAGTAGACAATAGCAATAAACTTTAGCCTCTGAAAATCATATTCTTCCCTGAGGCAATTCTTTGGCATTTAAAGCTATATTAAGATATGGTGGCACGTCTTTGGTATGCTCATCAACGCTATCGAAATTGTTTGGTGCAGGGTAGCTGACTGTCTTGCAAGCTGATGTTAAACCGTGGTCTGTGTATGCCGGGTATCCGCCTGTACGATTATAGAGGGCAGTTGATCCGATAGCGCAATGCTTTGTATTGCCAATGCCCATGGTTGAGCTTTTTCATTAACACGCATCTGGCAGCTCGTGAAGCACGTGCAGCTGGTCGAAAGTAGTGACAGAAAAGAATAAACTATCAGCCGCTGACTTTTGGTGTAATTCAGTTAGTGTCTTTCTTTCTTCCTGGTTGGCACTTTTGAACAAACCAAGCAGGGATCAAGACGCAAATGCGGGGGACAGACAGCCATTGACCAATAACCATCCAGAAATTACCAACATCTCTTCATTTCAAAGCTGCCGAAAAGCCGTGATTTATGGAGTCCATCGCATTAATCAATAAAGAACCCAACAATGCTCCTTACCACGTGGAAGCGGCCCTCCAACATATTGGCTTTATCGCATTTCAAATAAGGCTTTAAGCTGAATCCGTTATCTCTGGCCGAGCCTTTTGCTAGAAGCTTATCTTAGCCTGCTTATCACGTTTCATCGTAATCATCCTTGATTGGGTCAAGGCGTAGATTCACAGGGGTTATGCTGAAGCTAAACTTGTTACTGCCACCGGCGAGAGCCGTCAGATCCGATTGTTGTGAATGGTTCTGGAGGTTGTAATGCTTTGAGATGACGACCCGGCAGCTGGGTGCCGATCAGATGGGGACCTCCGCGATGGAGGGGATTATATATATATATCAAGGTTGCATTGGAATTGAAGAGGGACGACAGGTGTAGATTCTTTAACTGTTCTCATTACCGACTCGCTAGGTACCCTCGGTTCATCATGAAGTCGCTCGCTGCCCCCAGCCTCCTGGCCGCTCTTCTCGCCGCGCCCGCTCTCTCAAAGCCCGTCGTCGATGAGAAGTATCCCTACAAGGGCCCTGCAGTCCCCGTCGGCGACTGGGTCGATCCCACCGTCAACGGCAATGGAAAAGGATTCCCTCGTCTCGTGGAGCCCCCAGCCGTGAAGCCTGGCTCGTCAAACCCCAGCAACAACGTCAATGTTATTTCGCTGTCGTATACCCCTGGCGGTATCAACATCCACTACCAGACGCCCTTTGGACTCGGCGCTGCGCCTACGGTTCATTGGGGAACGAGCGCGTCTGAGCTGAAGAACAAGGCTACTGGCGCGACTACCACGTAAGTTCCGGCGTCTTGGCGCATGGATTTTCTCGATCCGTGTGCGCGGTGAACTGTAATTGGCTTACTCTTCCTTCTAGCTACGATCGCACTCCCCCTTGCTCTGCTGTCAAGGCTGTGACGCAGTGCAATCAGTTCTTCCACGATGTTCAGATCAGCGACCTCAAGCCTGGCAAGACTTACTACTATCAGATCCCTGCTGCTAACGGCACCACCAAATCTGATGTCCTCAGCTTCACCACTGCTCGCGAGGCAGGTGACAAGTCGGAGTTCACCATCGCTGTTCTCAACGACATGGGCTACACTAACGCCGCTGGCACGTACAAGTATCTCAACAAGGCTGTTTCTGACGGTGCTGCTTTTGCCTGGCACGGTGGTGATCTGAGCTATGCCGATGATTGGTTCTCGGGCATTCTGCCCTGCGAGGATGACTGGCCTGTTTGCTACAACGGAACTTCAACCAGTCTTCCCGGCGGCGGCCCTATCCCCGAGGACTACAAGACCCCTCTTCCCAAGGGCGAGGTCGCCAACCAGGGAAGTCCCCGCGGCGGTGACATGAGCGTTCTGTACGAGTCGAACTGGGATCTCTGGCAGCAGTGGCTCAACAGCATCACCCTCAAGATTCCCTACATGGTTGTCCCCGGTAACCACGAAGCCACCTGCGCCGAGTTCGACGGCGGCAACAACACTCTGTCTGCGTATCTCAACAACGACAAGAGTAATGCTACCCAGGCCAACGACACGCTCAACTACTACTCCTGCCCCCCCTCGCAGCGCAACTTCACCGCTTTCCAGAACCGTTTCCACATGGCTGGCGACAAGTCTGGTGGTGTTGGTAACTTCTGGTACTCGTTCGACTACGGTCTTGCTCACTTTGTGTCCATCAACACTGAGACCGATTATGCCCACAGTCCTGAGAAGCCGTTTGCTGCGGACCTCACGGGAGACGAGACGCATCCCAAGGCGAATGAGACTTATGTCACTGACTCTGGTCCTTTTGGCGCTGTTCATGGTTCTTACAATGATACTAAGAACTACGAGCAGTATCAGTGGTTGGCTAAGGATCTTGAGAGCGTTGACCGATGCAAGACCCCTTGGGTTATTGTCATGGGCCATCGTCCTATGTACAGCTCTGAGGTGGCCAAGTACCAGGTTAACATCCGTGCTGCTTTTGAGGATTTGATGTTGAAGAACAATGTTGATATCTACATTGCCGGGTGAGTCATTAGCTTCATAACCCGTATACGAGCCTGCGTACTAATACTCGACAGTCACATTCACTGGTATGAGCGTCTCCAACCCATGGGCCACAACGGCACCCTCGACTCTGGCTCCATCATCAACAACAACACCTACAAGACCAATCCCGGCAAGTCGATGGTCCATCTCGTCAACGGAGCCGCAGGCAACCTCGAGAGCCACAGCGTTCTCGACGGCGAGCCTCGTCTCAACATGACCATGTTCCTTGACCAGACTCACTTTGGTTTCGCCAAGCTGACCGTTCATAACGAGACTGCGCTCTCTTGGAACTTTATCCACGGTGACGGCGGTGTTGTCGGCGATGAGTTGACCGTCTTGAAGGAGAGCACTTCCAAGTGCGCTGCTTCTGGAAACTCTTCTTCGTCTGGAGGCGCTAGCGGTACCAAGGCCCCGGTTGCTACTCCTACCAGCGCCGGTACCAAGACATTTGTCTCTGGCATTCTTGGTTTCCTTGTTCTCGCTCTGGCTTTGTAGAGGACAGATATAGATGGAACCTTTGTTGTTAGACATTGTCCCTAAGAGGACTTGTGATACATAATCAGATAATTGAGTTGATATCTACTCACAATTGGGCCAGTCATATGGCCTCAGACTTCGTGCCACGTGTAATATCTTGTTTGAGTCACGGATTGATAAGAAGAGAACGAATGACAGGTAGCAGTATCACTTGGGACCTGGCGCATGCATTGCAGCATTATAAGCCCAGACAGCCATTTGATTGGCATGTTAGCCTATGTTTCTTTGGATACTCAACCCCCCTCGACAGCTGTAAACATCTCTTTCGTCACAGCCCAGCTGTATTTGGTAACGCCGCATACGTCAGATTATCTGTGCAACACGGGACGCGACAAGATATTCCCCAATGAGGAACACAGAAGGGTGAACATGACGTAGATAGTGCCAAATCAGCTCGGCAGATACCGAGCTAAAAAGATTTTGGCGACCTACAAGGGCAAGATCTTCGCTTGCGCCTCGCTAGCTGAGAGCTGATGTCTCACCTCGCAGATCAATGATGCTCGTCTGACTTCAAAACAAACAATACTTTACTGCAAGCGACTGCCTCTCGAATCAATTCCTCAATCTCAGACTCTGTCCTCTCGCGCTCACTCATACCAGAAACTACCAGCGCAAATATATAACTTCCATCGCAAATACTGCAACATGGTCATCATCGTCACTGGTGTAAGCGAGCCTATGACAGCAACGCAGAGATGAAGCTAATCTTATCGACAGGGTGCTGGGTTCCTCGGCTGCAATTTAATCCAGCTGCTCCTTGAGAAGAATCACGAAGTTGTCGTGATTGATTCACTATGGACTGGATCTCAAAGTACACTCGATAATTTTCGATCGGACAAGCGAGTGCGATATATTCAGTGCGCTTGGTCAACTTCGACGCGTCCTTTCACTGCTGACGTTTCTCAGGGCTGATGTACGAGATCCTTTGCCGTGGATAGAAAACGTCGAGCAAATCTACCATCTCGCATGCCCTGCGAGTCCTGTCCATTTCGAGACTCAACCGATTGATATCTTGCAAACCTGCTTCAACGGCGCATCGAATGTCCTAGACTATGCGTTGAAACACAACGCCCGAGTGTTGCTCGCTAGTACTTCAGGTAAGGATTATCTACTTGGCGAGCTAGACATGCTAACCAATGTCCAACAGAAGTCTATGGTGACTCGCAAATTGCCTGTCAACGCGAAGACTATCGAGGCAACGTCAACTGCTTCGGCCCACGCGCCTGCTACGACGAGGGCAAGAGAGTCATGGAAGCCCTCGGTTACGCTTATCAAGCCGAGCACGGTCTCGAGGTCCGCATTGCACGAATCTTCAACGCCTACGGCCCATTCATGGAGCCAGAAGATGGTCGAGCCGTGCCCAACTTTATCATGGCAGCGCTGAAGAGAGAACCGATCACGATATTCGGCGATGGGCACGCGACACGGTGCTTCCAACACGCCAACGACTGTGTTCGAGGGTTGGAGGCTCTAATGAATAGTGATTATCATGGGCCGGTCAATATCGGCAGCGATCTGGAGATGGAGATTAGCGAGATTGCAGATATAATATCTCGGGTCGTGGCGGAAAAGACAGGATGTGACGACCCTGTTGCTGTTCAGCTACTGCCCAAGAGGGAAGATGATCCTATTAGGCGGAAACCAGATACGAGCCTTGCTGAGAGGGTATTGGGCTGGAAGCCCAGGGTGTCATTAGAAGAGGGAGTAGCCACGACGGTTGACTGGTTTATTCAGAGGGAGAATGGCATTTCGAGCAGGCTCTAGAGAAATAGAGCGCCTCTCGTTCATGACTGATGAAGGATATACGTAGGTTATTCAGGTTGCCTAATAATATGTCGGCAGCTGGTTTTATGTATCACTGCTAGGAGCGACTAGTTGAGTTTACTCTTTCTCATTTCTCGAACCCATATGACCACCAATTAAAGATTCAAAAGTTTAACAGAGTAACATCTCATCTTGAACTCGTATTGATCTAACTTAATTCCATACCCTACAGTTCAATGTGCCCATTGTGACATGGCATGACATTCTTATTGGAAGGAGTTTGAATCGGAACATCGCATCGGGTCCTCTAGTACTACCCTGGATTTTCAGGTCTAGAACCAATTTGATTCAGCTTCAGACAAATGGCTACAGGTGCTTAAAATAGCAAAGACTCTCAGATAGTAGTCATTTGCATAAGCGCTAGATAGAGCATGAAAGTGGCTGCTGCAGTGCTCATCTATCCAAGCACACTAATGAGTCGAAACAAGTGGCGTCAGCAGAGACAGCTTCATTCACAGCACGGCCATAAGGCTTATTCCCCAGCCCAACATGTCCCATCCCACCGAGACCCGAGACCCCGGAACGATCGGATGCTCGCCGAGTCAAGGCCAAGCCACTTCACAAGTGCCGAACATCATCTCACCACAGCAAAACAGGCCCTAAGGGAATTGCCGTGATCTGTGCGCACTTAACTTTGCGGCCATGTAACCCGGGCTCATGCGCTCTCAGTGGTGGAAATTTGAAACCTGGGGGCGTCAAAGGGTAATTAAACTCTATAACACGCAAGCTGCGCAGGGTGAAACGCTCACGCTCCTTTCTAGAAAATGGAAGATTTAGCTTCTAATTAAACTTAATTAGCAAAAAAGGGACAGCGGCACGGCGTCGAGGGCGCATTTAAAGCGTTGAATCACCGCACTATTTTTCTGTATTCAGCTCAACCGCCAACGGTCTTCATTCTTTCATTCTTTTCCTGTAACTACACTCATTTAAATCAAAGTCACTCATTTCTACTTCTCTAATCATGCGTGTTACTGCACTCCTGGGCCTGAGTGCCTACGCCGTCGCCGAGGCGAGCTGCGCGCGCAACGTCATCTACTATGACCAGTGGCACACCAACGATCTGCCCCCCAAGGACGTCACCCACAGCGTCACCCACGTCATGATGTCCTTTGCCAACTCTTCGCTCTTCACCACTGAGCCCTCTGGCAAGTACGAGCCTTTCCAGCCTCTCAAGCAGGTCCGCGCTCTCTTCGACCACGACATCAAGGTCTGTCTTGCTGTTGGTGGCTGGGGCGACAATGCTGGTTTCGATGAGGGTCTCAAGACCGATCGCAGCCGGGAGAGGTTCGCCCGCAATGTTGCTTCTACTCTTGATAGACTCGGCTACGACTGTGTTGGTATGTGCACTGTATCCTGTGTTTGATGGAAATGTTGACTAATATGTTCAGACATCGACATGGAGTACCCTGGTGGTAACGGCGCCGACTACAAGCAGGTCGTCAACTCCAAGAAGACCTACGAGATCCATGCCTTCCCCAAGCTCCTCAAGGAGATCAAGAAGTTCATCGGCTCCAAGGAGCTCTCCATTGCTGTCCCTGGTCTTGAGCGTGACATGATTGCCTACATTCCCAGCGAGACCCCTCTCATTGAGAAGTCTGTCGACTTTGTCAACGTAAATACCCCTCCTCAGCCTTACGAAACCACCCACTAACCTCTTCAGGTCATGACCTACGATCTCATGAACCGCCGTGATCACTACACCACCCACCACGTCTCCGTCAAGGGCGCCACCCGTGCCATCGACAAGTATCTCTCCCTCGGCTTCCCCGCCCACAAGCTCGTCCTCGGCATTCCCTTCTACGCCAAGTGGTTTACCACCAAGAAGGGCTACAAGTGCACCAGCCCCATCGGCTGCCCTACCGAGCTCCTCGAGAACCCCAAGGACGGCAGCGACACCGGCAAGTCTGGCTCCATGACTTTCGAGGCTGCCAACTTTGCCTCTGCTCCTACCAACCTGACTGCTACTCCTGATGCTACCTGCGGTGCTGGTACTTTCTTCAAGTGCGCCACCGGATCTTGCTGTGGTGCTTCCGGCTGGTGGTAAGTTTCTTCCTAAAGTGCGACTAGACGTACGCTAACATGCAACAGTGGTGACACTCCTGCTCACTGTGGTACCGGCTGCCAGTCTGCCTACGGAAAGTGTGACGGCATTGATCTGTCCGCCTCATTCCACGAGGCTCTCGCCAAGGGCAAGACTGACAAGGTCAACGGAGGACAGTGGTACTGGGACGCCCCCAACCGTATCTTCTGGTCCTGGGACACTCCCGAGCTCATCGCCGAGAAGATCAACCTCCTTGCCAAGACCCGCGGTATCAAGAGCGTCATGGCCTGGGCTCTTGCTCTTGACAGCCATGACTGGAGCCACCTCAAGGCTATGCAGCAGGGCTTTGACCGTGTCAACGCTTAGATGCCCGTTGGACCATTGGGCTGGACTCTCGAGGTCCAAACAATAGACTCATAGAATAATAGCTGGGGTGTGGGGTCAACAGATTTACTTAGTACTGCAATAAATAAGTCTTCCCTGGTGCACTTGCCACTTACGCCACATGTTACCTTGTGATCATAGTGAAGACCGGACAGAAACAGAATTACATCCCTCTTCACTAAAAGCGATAGGACCGAGAGAATCGAAAGACATTGTATCCATAGGATCGGGCCGCATTACTAAATCAGTCGCTTACTCACTTAGGTACTTTGGTTGAATAACATCCATTGGCGAGCCGTAAGCGTGCTGTGGAGCTATTCCCGTCATATAATCAGCCCTAATCCATATTGGCATTAGACAGGCAACACATCTGACATTATGCTTATCCCAACAGCATAGGTACAGGCTCATAAGCAGATCTATTGGCTAATCCTGGTGTAGCCAAGGTCCGCTTCACGGGTTCTACCGAGACGGGAAAAAAGATCATGGCAGCTTGTGCGGCTACTCTGAAGCGCGTGACTCTTGAGTTGGGCGGTGATGATGCGGCGATTGTATGTGAAGATGTCGACATTCCTGCAGTGGCTAAAGAGGTACATTTCTTTTCCCGCGCCTTCATTATATCTCGATAACGATTTGATAGGTGGCCTTTCTCGCCTACGTTCATGGTGGACAAATCTGTATGAACATAAAGCGCATCTATGTCCATGAGATTATCTACGACAAGTTTGTTTCTGAAGTAGTCAAGTTTCTAGAAACCCTCAAAATGGGCGACTTCTCTGACCCTGGATCCTTCTTCGGACCTATCCAGAACAAGATGCAGTACGAGAAACTGCAGCGTCTCTATCAAGAGATCGAAAAGCAAGGATGGAACTATGCATTCGACAGCGCATCAGCTGTCACACCGGTCAAAGGCTATTTTATACCACCTGTTCTCATCGAGAACCCACCAGAGGACTCAGAAATCGTGAAAACTGAGCCATTTGGCCCAATAGCCCCAGTCATGGAGTGACAGTCCGAAGGCGACGTCATCTCCCGGGTCAACGCATCAGACTATGGTCTTGGAGCGTCTGTCTGGAGTAAAGACGTTGCTCGTGCTCGACGAATGGCTGAGCAGTTGGAGGCAGGTAGTGTTTGGGTCAACACGCATTTCGAGGTGGCGCCTGATGTTCCCTTTGGGGGACACAAGCAGAGCGATTTTGGTATGGATTGGGGGGAGGTCGGTTTCAGGGGATGGTGCAATCATCAGGCTTACTGGGTGAAGCATTCTGGGTAAGGGATTAGATATTATTAGATGAGATCTATAGCTAAGTACGCGGTTAAATACGACAACGATGTCCTACTATTCATCCTTTATCACCATGACAACAACCTTTCCCTTGGTGCGACCCGACTCAACCTTCTCCCAAGCCTCCTCGAAATCGTCCAGGCCAACCACGCTATCAATGTGCGGCTTGATGTGACCAGCCTCCAGAAGTCCAGTGATGATATCTAGATCCTTGCCGACCGGATCAATGACAAAGAAGCTACTGTTGACCTCCTTCTTGACATCTTCCGGACGATTCTGTTCTGGTACGCCACATACACTCACAAGCGTTCCTCTCTCTCGAACTGCATACCACGCCTGAGCCAGGGAAGGCATACCGATACAGTCAAAAACAAGGTCGAACTGTCGAGATGCGGCATCTTGGGCAACCCACTCTCCGATACTCTGTTTCTTGTAGTCGATAGTCTCAGTCGCGCCAAGTTGTTGAACGAAGTCGATGTTTTGCGTTCCAACGACTGCTGCGATGGTCTTCACACCAGCAATGCGAGCGAGTTGTACAGCCCAGCTTCCCACTCCTCCAGCAGCACCGTTGATAAGAACTCGGACCTTTGAATTCTTCTCCCGCGCAGCTTCATCGCCCGCCAGAGCCTGTGCATCCAAACCCCCTCTAGTGAACAATGCCTGGTATGCTGTAAGCGTACTGATAGGACTCGCCGCAGTTTCAGCCCAAGTCAAGTTCTTAGGCCTGATTGCAAGCTCAGAGACCCTCGCGAGGACATATTCAGCCGCAGCACCAGGGCGGTTTGCTTCAATGCGAGCGTAGACCTCGTCGCCGGGTTTGAAGCCGCTGTTCTCCGGGGCTGAAACGACTGTCCCTGCGAGATCTTGGCCGGGAATGGGGATCTTGTCGCCGACGAACTCGGGTGCCCAGAGGGCCCAGTCGAGTTCGCCCTTGCAGGGACAAGTAGCGTGGACTTTGACGAGGACGTCTTGAGGATGGGTTGGGGTAGGGACGGGTTGTTGAGAGGAGAGGATGAGCTTATGTGAATGCTTGTCGGGCTGGATTATAGCCTTCATTGTAGCTGGGACATTAGGTGATGCCATTTTATAATAGTAGTAGGGTGATTGTAGGATATATTGCAATTTTATTGATACTGAGATGATGCTTGGTGAGATGCTTGAGAATATCGACAGCGACAGCAATATATAAATATTCTAGTGGCTTTCAATGACTCATATTCGCTATTACACTATCTCCGTGTGATTCCGGACACTGTATCTTTGCCATTGTCACTCCCGAAGTCAGTCGCCAAAAATCGTCACTTAACGGTTTCCCGTGTATCGATTACCCGGATACCCGGCGTCAGCCTGCATGTACTGCAACGCCAAAAACGTGGTCAGCACGACATCCTGGCCAATCATGTGTTTCGAAATGCTCCTCGGAGAAGCACCATCGCGTGTTTCTCAGCTCGCGCTCGGATTGGTAATAACTTAAAACGTGAGGTTAATAACCGAATCTCTGATACTATACGGGATTAAATGAAACTCTATATCTCTGGGCTATTTTGCCGAATGCACTGTCATTCGCCTGCTACTTCTCTCCTCAGCCTCCCCCATTGCCCCCTGACATATCACTCAACCTCATCCCATGTGAAACACTATCTCTATTCCAAATGCTCTCCTCGTCATCAGTGACCGAAGCAGCTGGCACCGAGCTCAGATTCAGGTCGACAGTGCGCTCAGGCCTGTCGGCAAGACCACTTCGACCAATAATGAACCGACCGAACCATGGCAAAAACTCGTAGAGTTGGAAGTGGATTAAATCCCTCTTCGGCTGGTTGAAGACTGACCCCAGAGACTCAAGAGGTACTCCGCTCGTTTCTTCCATCAGGAGAAAGATGAGAACAAAAGCAACGACATTCAAGCCAGCAAACACCCCAAGGGTTCCCCCAAAGTTGATTCCGGCAACAAGGAGGGGTTGCAGCCACGCCAAAAGGCCAGCGAATAAAAGATTAATGGATATCGCAAGCGAGGCGCCCTGTTCTCGATGTTAGTGATATGTCTTTATTTTCACCACAAAGTGAACTTGCCGTGTCACGGAAAGCTAAGGGAAAGCTTTCCGCAGCTAAGACGAATGGTACTGGTCCCATTCCGGGGCTGTAAAAGACTGTGTGAACTATTATGAGTGTAAGCGATACTCTCCCCGGTACAACAGGCCGATAACGTACAGTAGATCCAGAAGGCCACTACCTCGTTTCTTGCCTTCTCATTCACTGTATTGAAGCTTATAGCAGCTGCCATCAAGGTCAAGGCCATACCTGGGATGGTGAAGAGAAGAACCTTTCTTCTTCCCAGAACGTCTATAGAATGGATTGCTGGTAAGCAGAATACGAAGTTTAGTAGGCCAAAGATCAAGTTATACAACATGGCCTTGGAGATTTGGACCTCCGTCGGCTGTTGGCCTGGGCCAATTCCGACAAGTGTTGTCCCACCATAAAAGGCCATCAGGTTAACTAACAGCGTTAGACAAGTCACAGTCCTGAGACATTTTGATCGACTCACTGCCAGAGAGCTGTTGCGACAAAGCCACAATCCCTGTTGTAATAGCCGCATTGCGAAGGCGGTGGACTTTCAGGATCCTCCAGTACTGCAGCATGTAGTGACTGATAGCTCCAAGGACTGGCGTTCGAGGCTTTGAAATGGCCTTGGTGCAGTCGTAATCTTCGTTCTCGAGTTCACTATCTATTCCTTTGTATGCCAAGTACAAGTCTCTAACAGCTTGTATCTATGACCGCTTTCATCAGACGTTGTTCAATGGTGAAGATAATGAGGGTAATGTATTGGGTGAAGCAGAGAGATTTGTAGAAGTGTTACCTTGGTGTTGCGCAACCGCAACAAGGAGGCATATGCCTTTTCAGGGCTATACTTCCTTGAGCCTGGCATCAAGTAGTAGCGGAATGACTCGGGGCATTTGGCGACAGTGTACATGAGCATAAGCGCAAACACTGCTGGAGATGCCAGAATCAAGCGGAGTTTTAACTTCTTGTCGTCAATCTGGTTCAAACAGATATTGACAACAAATGACATCATGATGCCAAACGAGACCCTAACAAGAAAGCTGATCAGCGATGATTAAACCGACACGGGAGACGGTTGACATACCATAGCTGCCATAAAAGAACCGAAGAGCCTCTCCATGAGCCAACTGCTGTCTCCGCTGCGAGGATTGGGGTGCTGGTAGCCTTCAAGCCCATGCCAACACCACCGATTAGCCTGATGCTCCCAAGAACTAGCCAAGCATTTTCATTCAGCGTGATGCAAGCCGAGCCAACCGATGCCGCAAAGATGAGGAACGAGGCAACAATAATGACACCGCGGCGACCAAACAGTGAGCTCATCGGTGCAGCCAGAGGACATCCTCTGCTCTTGTCAGTTATCAAGACATAACCCGTGAGAAAGTCCAACCTACACAACAGCAGCGCTGAAGTAGACAGCTGCATTAGCATAGGCAAATCGGGAGTTGACGGGATGCTTCCCAGACTCTTTGAGCCACTGGTCAGCAAACAGATTTGCACCGTTCTGACTGCTCTGAACGAAGCCTTGGAGAAAGGCACTCAGACTAACAGTCAAGATGACCATCCACATCCCGTTCTCAGAGAACGAATGGTCAATCTCGTTGATCAGAGCGCGCTTCTCGGCATCATTGAGAGGGATGACCGTGTCTGTACTGCCGCTGTCTGCATTGCCCTTTTGCATAGCTTTACGGATTGCGTCCTCGATATTGTCCTTCTGCTGCCATGCCGCGGCTGCATCTTGAACTTCTCGTTCCGTGGGGTAGGGCCGAAGGCCGGTTAGGGTTTGAGAGGTATCTTGATAGAACTTTCGGACATCGGCGTGGAGCTCCCGCTCCGTCATGTTGGCTGATACGGTCAGTGATGGCCGGTCCAAGCACCGAAACACTCTGGGCAATGGGCATGTTTACCTAGTGCATTGTGATAGCGACGTGGTCTTCTCAGGGAGACCATTGTGGGCCGTGAGATCAACGAGTCAATAGAGTAAAGAAGGGCACTCGTGGTATGATGGATAGGAAAACAAAGGGTTCTGTGTTGATGATTTGGTTCACACACACAGCAGAGAAGAATGATGATTTAATCTTGCATTTGATTGGGGACCTTTTGCTGTTTTTAAGCTTAAATTTACACTCCCGTTTCAACTCAGTAGTTTTTCGTATTCGGCCGGCACAGATGCAATGAGGCTCTGCCTTGACGCTTCTCTAAGCGCGCTCTCGCTGTCTGCCTTAGAAGCCATGAGTTTCACCACGGCCGCCACAACTGATAGCTGAAGGCATGGGACCTGACCGGTGAGGGCAGAACCTCGATGGCTTAGAAATGGAATTACAGTTATGGCCAATGAGCACTCCACACGAGTCGCAGTGCATACAACGTGAAACAAGGCTCTGGTGCTGTGCGACCCCAACGACGCATCCAGGTGACTGGTCGCATTCTAGGACGGCCTAGAGAGCTATTTCTGGGGTCTTGGCGGTTGAAAATCAGGCTCTGGGCAAGCAAGCATTTCAGCCACGGCAGAATTCTCGTGTCGCCTTGTACGCCTTGTACGCCTTGTTTATTTTGAGAGCAATGTCTCCGTATATGTCATAGTATCCCCGCGTGTTGCGTGCACGGCCTGTGCTTCTGACCCGCTTTCACCCCAGGATTTCCCCGGGTTCTCATCTCATCCTTCTCATCTTTGCTTGAATCTACTACACGGCTCTTGCTCTATTGTCCTCATTCTAAGTTGCCCCGCTACTCTACATAAGCAGTGGGTTGAAGTCCGTATCGACAAATCAACTCCTCTCCCATGGACGCAGCGGGACTGGCCATTGCGGCTACCAAGCTTTGTGGTACCTTAGCTACTATGCTTTACGATCTCATTGAGGAAATTAGAGATGCCAGCAAAGATGCTGGTAAGTTCTTTGAAACGACCACTGTATCACAGCCGTGGGAGTCATGATAAAACTAATGATTGCGATATAGAGATGATGCAAGGCACTCTTGCTGCTCTCCATACACGCCTCGACCAGGTTGGGACATTGTTTGAGGCGAACGAATCACAATCACCGGCAGAGAAAGACTATCGTGATTCGATTGAAAAAGCCCTTGAGACTATCCATCGAGACTTGAAGTCACTGGAGGGCAAGCTCCGTATTGAGGTAATACTCCAAGCAAAGGGATCCAAAAGGCTTGAGGCTTGGTACGTTCTTCAAAGGAAGTTCCAAAGCGATGATATTAGGAATATCAAGGAACGGCTTGCTGGGTCCGAAGCGCTTCTACAGTCACACTTTGAGATGCTGTCAATGTACGTTGGGGTACTAAATCCTTAGGGGAAAGAGATCCTGACTCGAAGCAGTTACATCGGTTACAAGACGCGAGATGAAGTCACCGATTTCAAAGCCTTCGTAAAACCAATTCTAGAAAAGTTACTCGTTTACGCAACACTTACGGAGGAGCGCCAAAGATACCAAGCCAACAAGTCACGTTCCGTCAGACAAGTTCAACATGTCACGGATGAACATGGCACAAGCAACACCCTTGATGAAGATAATTCCGACCCGGATTATCATGATGCATTCGAGACATGGAAGCTCAAATCTAAGGACATGATCATGTCCATTGCCGAAGTCCCGTGGCATCAGGTGTCTAACTCGAAGTACGTCCCTTCGATTCTGAACGAGAGCCGCGATGGTGCAAGCATTGCCCCTTCTGTTCAGGACTTGGAAGAAACGAGTGGAGCATCCCTATCCTCGAGGCTCTGCCTGGGTCTTCCGCACGTTGAAGAGACACCAGAAGAGTCTCCGCACCCGGATACGACAGAAGAACTCATCGATTGGTGCAAAGAACAAGGTTATCCTGTCAAGATTTCCAATTTCGGGTACGATGTCATCTGTGAGACGGCTCCCGGCGCGTTGAAGGGCACCGCACCAATCCACCACGCTATCAAAGTAAATAGCATGGCTGTGTTGGAGCAGATGGTATCACGGGATTGCAATATCGAGGTCCGTTTGGAAGATGGGAGCCAGGACTTGACGCCCTTCCTCCTGGCATGTTCTGAGTTTAATGCTACTGCAGCCAAGATTCTTCTTGCCAAGGGTGCGAAAGCTGATGCGACTGATCGCAAGGGCAAGACAGGCCTTCACCTGTGCCAAAGTTCGAGATACGGAGGAAGACGCGTCGCAAAGCTTCTTCTGGAAGATCCAAAGGCAAAGGCTCTGGATGTCAACGCCCAAGATCAGTTCGGCATGACAGCGGCACACATAGCCGCTCGAGTTGGAGATGTGAAGATGCTAGAGTACCTCTTGACCGATCAACACGGCAAAAAGGTTGCTGACGCAAACGCACAGCAACAAGATGGGTCGACGCCACTAATGGTCGCCCTGAAATCCAACATAGCCAACAAGAAAAAAGTCATTGATGTACTATTGAGATACAGTGACTTGAGCATCAGAAACAATAGCAGCGAAGACGCTAAGAAAGTGGCCATACGACATGGTTCAAAAGATATTCGCAAACATTTTCTCGCCCAGATGGATCAAGACAACACAAGCTCTCGGCGGGTAAGTGAGTCTACGACGGTCGTCTCGGGGACGACAGACCAGGTTAGCGAGGATTCGTGCAGTGGTTGTAAACAGCATTGCCCTCAATGGAAGGACTGCAAGCTTATTATTGAAGATTCGACGTTCTCGCAGGATTGGAAAAGGTCACTGAGGAAGTATTCGAGTTCTCGGTCGAGTATAGCAATGGGGAGTAGCTCAAGTATATGGTCGGCTCGATAACTATTACTCATCTTTGCACTTATGATTATATAAAACTCTATTAGAGTTATTTGCTTTAATAATTAGATATAGGCATTAATGTAACACTAACACCTTAACAAAGTTAAAGAGCTACTAGAGGCGGTGCTTTTATATATAAATTCTATTATAGAAGCATTAAAAGGCTTTTTAGTAGGTATTAAAATATTTCAGTAAGAATAATAGAGATAAAGTAAGCAGTATTATGGCATTCTTCGCCCCAATGACAGAATTTGCCAGGTTAATGATTTCAGGGTCATACACTTCCCTGCAGACAACTGGGTCCATCGGAATGTGAGACAGACTGCCCATTGTAAATTAGTCACGCGAGCAGACGATGCCCAAGGAAAGGTTGAACTTGACCAATAATCACTACCTCGAAAGTCGGAGGATTTCCAGACTGACAACTAATCTCTACCAAGAGTCTCTCGATAGGCCGGAGGTAGTATACCCTCCAAAGCAGCCTTTATCTGCAAAGCCAACGTCCGCGAGTGCCACCGATGCTGCTGCGTATAACCCCCCATGACCCAATAATTCTCTAGTCTCAGGTGTCTTTTCCACATTCCTCGTATTTCACCTTCAGAGTCGATGCCCCATGTTGCGTCGAGACGCTCTGCAATCTCCCGAGGGCCAAGAATCTTTTCACCACTGGCAGTGTGTGTTTCGCCGCCCAAGATCTCAGCAGCTACGGAGCGAGCGTCACGATCTGCGAAACCGGTGCACCAGATCACGGCGTCCGCGTCAGCCGTGCTTCCATCCGAGAACTGAAGACCCGCTTGGGTAAACGCGGTTGGTTCGACTCCTGCTTTGACAGTGACTTTGCCTTGGGCTATAAGGTCAGTTGCGCCGACGTCGACGTAATGCCCACCAGCCTTTTCGATCAGGTTGGAGAAGAGGGCTTGATTAGGGTCTGTACTATCCAGAACAGGAAATCCAGCTTCTTTGAGTGCAGTGTAGCGATCTGGCTCTTTGGATGCAAGCACTCTGAAGAGGTTGCGTGCGAGTTGACCTTCCACCGCCGACGGCAGCATAAGAAACATTCTGTCGCCACGCGCGACGTCAAAGTTGTACGCGCCTAGACTGACGTCGTTGCAGATATACTCGAATGGACAGATGTATGTTGGCGATCGTACGACTATTGTTGGCTCGAGACCAGCTTCACAGCAGTCGCCGAGGATATCGAAGGCCGTGCTTGCAGATCCTATAATGAGAACCGACTGGGACTGTTAGAGCGTGTGACTACTAAGAACACGGTTCACGTACTTTGACGCCTTGCTCGACCAATATTCCTCCATTTATGTAGCTTGAAGAGTGGATGTTGATCCCTTTGTAGATCTCGGCGTTTGCAATAGTAGGAACATGAGGCTTCTGCGACGAAACACCCGTTGCCTGAACAAGTTGCTTAGTAGTCACTGTAACCTCTCCAGCAGGAGTTTGTATTTTAATCGTCCACTTTTGACTTGGCCTATCGTAAACTGTTGTCTTGATCGTCGCTGAAGTAATCACATTGAGGTTGAATGACGCGACATATCGAGCTAGGTGATTAGCCAGTTCATCTTTGCTCAGACGATGAAGGTCCCGGAGTTCTTCTGGATAGCCTGTGGCAAACACGAATTAGCGGCATTCCCTTGTCTAGGATGGCTCTGGTCTAACTCACTCATGTACGGCATGTCGCAGAATGAAGTTGGGACGTGAAACTTCATGCAGTCGTAGCGCTTGGCCCAGTTATCACCAACATGAGCATTCCGTTCAGCCATGATGCTCTCGACGCCAAAGGTCTTGAGCCGAGCGGCGAGACTCGCAGCGCTACAGCGTAGTTAGTCAATGAAGAAGGGAGGGCTGACATGATTGACTAACGCGTTACCGCCACCAATAATGAAGACTTCAGTATCCATCTCAGTCATTCCACTCAAGCTTTTCCCTGGTGATCGAAGAAGAGATTCATTCTCTGGATAAACATCAAAGTTCTCGAGCTTGGTGCTAAGGATCCAGATCTTCCATTCTAGGTTCCCCTCCCCGCTCTCAACTGGGAGGAGCAAGATCCTTGCGCTGCACGAAGCTGAGGGCGACACTGTTCTAAACGACAGCGCGACGTCAATGAATTGCTAGAGTGATGAGAACTGATATTAGTTTCTTCTGCCCTTTGACGTGACTGTTGATCGGCAGAAAGACCTACCAGTACCGGTGTCGCAGCGACGAAAACCGCGCTCTCCAAGTTCCATCTCCTGGAGGGACCCCTCATCTTGTTGGTTTCCAACAAATTGGCAGCTATGACAGTAGGGGTGTAGAAGGTTCGCAAATGATAGGTAAATGCCAATGCATCTTTCCAGTACGCCTGGTCGGCGAAGAAGCAGTCTTGGAGAGCTTGGATATTTTTATCTCTCAAGGCATCGTGGAATGCTTGAACAACAGCCGTGGCTTGGTCTAATGGATCAACCAGTTCGGAGGATATCTTTTCGACTAACTCCGACGCAAGAACAGGGATAGGCCGCTCATCGAAGAGCTGGAGGAGACTGCCGGCTGGAGGGTAGGTATCGGAAATTCTATCGCCTGTCACGGTCATCATGAGAAGAGCGACTGTGTTTGGACGGCATACTTACTACCTTGCATTTTGTAATATAGAATAAGTTGAAGAATACTAAAGTTGCGAAATACGAATATGAAATGCGGGGATGGGCGATCTATCAACAATGATAAGCGGGGTGAGTAGAGCATAAAAGCAGGCGATTATACGATAGGGCCAGAGACGATGTAACGACGGGAGCCTTTTACCCAGCAGTACCCGTTCCAATGCATTTTTGCTCTCAATTCTCACCAACCATCGTCCCCATCACATGCCTGCAGCAACAGATGACGCGTCTGCCTCTCCGGCGTCCGAACCCCGGAACCAACAGCAGAAGTCACCGGATCGCGATAGATCCATGTTATCAGCAACCAACGCCTGGTGCAACCCTGGCGTAAATGCCACCAGCAAATAGCCCCGCGAAGTGCCAATCAACAATACTGAGGCTGGTTTTAGAATGTTTATGCCCTCGCTCGGCACGGACGTCAGCATGTCCGTTTGATGCTGAATGGTAGGACAATTGAGCGCCAGATTATCGCTAGGAGCAAAACAAAAGCTTGTCTCTGGTAGGGCTGTGGGGACATGTTTGCTGGCTCTATGAGCTTCAGCGAGTATCGATTTTCGTGATTAACTGATGTTGGTTGATGCGCGATGTGTTTTTAGAGATGCTAATGGGCGTATTTAAACCCAATGTTTCCTGCACGAGTGCCCGACGAAGGGCGTTGGCGTGCATTTGATAGGCTTATACATATGCGCGTTCGGTTATTTGATCGGAGTATTTGTCCATACTACTCCCCAAGCTTATTGTGGTACTGCATATGCAGCTTACAGTCTGATATACACTGGTCTACATCCTCAGGGACGCTACATGGGCACTTTCGCTGGAGGCAAAATCACTAGTAAGCGAACCCATTCATCTGTATCGATGCATAGTTTCTTGCTACACAACAACGTCTCCCTTGCCCAGTGGTGTTTTGCTTCCATCGCCAAAGACAAGGACGACCATGCCTTTTAACCTTTATATAAAAATAACCATCTAGACGTATAATTAAGGCCGTAATTTCAATATGCATCGAGCTAGTCAACTGAATGGTACGTGTGGCGTGAACTATTAGGCGCTACTACAGGAGTCAACCCTAACGCCGTTAGCTCGCGTGAATGACAATCGATAGTTCTGTCTCGGCTATGGAAATGACAGGGTTTAATAACAGCTGAGATCAATAGCTTCATAGCTAGAGCTTCTAGGCGCCAAGCCCTGGTGGTATAAGTAGCCACTTCGACCGCCACTGATGCATTTTCTGTTTCTGAACCCTTAGGCGTTTTAATTCTCACCTTAGTCTTTCGTTAGCAATGCGCTTCTACGCCTCGTTTTCTCTAGCCTTTGGGCTTGTGGCTGCCAGCCCATGCAAGCCGTTGACTACAGGTATAGTGACCTCGAATGGGTATTTTATTGGAGTACGGGTTGACTGAGACAAGACAGGTTCAACTGCTGTTTCTGCGACTTTCTCTTCCTCTGCAACCGAGATCTCCAGCACGTTCGCTGAGTCTGCGACTTCTACGGCCGAAACTCTCGCTACTGACACTTCAACTGTGATCGACACCACCGTTACTGAAGCCTCAACTTTTGTTGGTTCTACCAGTACCGAAACTAGCGATGCCACTATCTCGGCTTCTGAGACATCGTCTCAGGCCACCTCTGACACGACACTCTTCGCATCAGTGACTTCTACTGACACGACCACCGCTGCTTCAACCGAGACGTCCGCACCTACGACGACCACAGTTGATACTTCTACCGCTATGGCAACTACCACGACCTCAGAAGAACCTGGCCCCACCGGCCATCTCCTCATCGCCGGTCAAGGCTCCGCTCAAGGCCTTCCCCTGAAATCGACAAATCAAAATGGCGATTTCATCATCTTCGGTGACCGTACAGAAAGATGGACAGTCGGTCGCTTCGTCGTCGATCCCGCCACTGGACACCTCACCCGAGACGGCATCCCCGTCTGCGCCAGGTACCGCTACATGAATCGAAACGCCGCCTTGATTTCTTGCTCAATTGAGTCCAACTACTATGGCACGTCTTATCTTACCTGTGCGCGAAACCCTGCGTCTGGTGCTGCTCTTCAGTGCTCTGCTGTGAAGTTGGACTGTGTGGCGAGCGGACCTGGGGACAGCCAGACTTGTACTGTTTCGACTGAGACCCCTTGGACCAAGTTGTTTATCAGTACTAGCTCCGACTATACTGTGTACCTTGGCGCTGACGACTTGTCACAGCCTTACTACACTCCTGTCGATATTTTTGTTGATCGAGCTCCTACTCCCCCTGCTCAAACAGCACCTTAGTCTAGAGGTGAATTATAGGCTGCATAGAATCTTAGACGCACTTTTACTTCTCTGTATCTATATACCAGCAGTGCATAGATAATACTTTACTACATGGCCTTCTTATTGTCAGGTGGCGGGTTTTCTGTTAAATCCTCCAGCCCCCAACAATAAGACACTTTTACCTTGGCCTGACGTGCTTGAAAATTACTATTTGATATTGCCAATAAGAGAAAATTGTTGAACTAAAGTACTAAGATCTTATCAAGAGTTCTTTATTTTGATTGAATCTAGAATTTAATAAGATATAGCCAACAATCCCAACTTGAACTAATGTTCCTCTCAAATCTATGAACAGAATCGTCTGGATCTACCAAACATCAAACACCCTATAACATGCATAAGCGAGCTTAAGGGAAATGACCTGTGTTTTCATAGCTACTTAGATCTCATGGATACGATGTCACCTGGCAATGGGAAAATAAGATATTTCCAGTAGATTTACTCGTAGGCGATGTCGTCTACACATAAAATATCACAGCAGTATATGTAGTAATATCGGCACCTGAAATAATATATGCATTCCGTTTTCCTTCTTGCGGTGTATCTCTAAATAATTATCTTTACCTATTGAAAGTCTTATGCTTATTATTAAATGTCTTTAGCGACCCTTCTGTAATGGCTTTCCCATACCTGTTAAAAAAGACCGAGTCCTGATAATCAGCAAAGTTGAAATTTGATGCAAGGACTTTCCCCATCTCAGGCGCAAGCTCGCAAACATCTTGGTCCGGCCACTGGCAGCAATGCATTAAATGTTGATAACCTTATATAAAAGCCAATTTAGAATATTTATCTTTAAAGAGAGAGCTTTGAAGATTACTCTAACTAACTCAGTTAGCCGAAGGAGGAGGAACATCTCCATTGGCGTTGACGTGGACTCCGTCATCCAAACCAGGAACCAGCTCACTTCCTACCATGGTAATCTCTACATACGGCGGCGGAACAGTCCAAATCAGATCAAACCTATCACCGGGGTACTTCACTTCACCAGTCCACCCAGTCGCTGCTGCGTAACCCTGGATACCGATCGCTTGGGCAATATACTCAAGAGAGTGATGTTCCCAGCAAAGCAGTACATTTCCTGGACCTTCAAAGGATAAAGCTTCGCTTGCAGCTCCGGCGTAATCCTTCTCTTCAATCTTTTTATGGACTTTGAGCCCGAGCGCGTCTGCCAGCGGCTTCACAGTATCGTAAGGGCGCTCGTGACCGCCATCTACTTCAATTAGCCGATTCCAGAGGAAGACATAAAGGGAGACACGAACTGTGGTGAGGGTGCTCTGCCATGATGTATCCAATGTCATAGGAGGAATTCTTCCCAAAGACGTTGGGGAGATAATTTGCGCGCTCTTTGCCTTGTGCAGACAGCCCATGCGGTGTTTTCCCATCGACTTCAGCGGGCTTCTCTCCATGTCGGATCATGTAAATGGTAGGCTTTGTCTGCTGATGCACAGGCGTACAGCCAAGGCCAGCGGAGCTTAAGGGAGCTGCGAGGCCGACAGATGATTCGGAAGACATCTTGGCAAGATGAGTCAATTGGACGATTGTGTGTGATTGTTGTTGAAGTTTCGTGGATTTGGAACGGTCTGAGAGCTAGGAGAAAAATATCCTAGGATCGGATTGCACGATTGAAGAAAGGAAATACTGCGTAGGAGCAGGGCGACAACGGGTTTATATATAAGAGCAAGATTGGAAATGCCAATCACTATTACGGTATAGACTTGAGCGCAAAAGGATCAGAGCACGAATGAAACACACAGATGAACTTCGTTTCAGCCAGCCTACACATCTGTATGTGGGGATGTGGCTGGCTGACCACGTAGGAAACTAGCTACGGCAGCCCGGCATTCCTTCGGCCAGCCGATCAGCCGATTTATTCGTACGTGAGGGGTTTGAGAACTACGTAGACATAGTACCCAGCTTAGGTTGTCTGGTCACAAGAATTGAATATGAAGATGAGCTGAACTATGACCATTCCAGAGATGCAACCTGGAAATTAATGAGTCTTTCTTGGGTATTTTCTAAGCAAAAGATGTTTGCTCAGGGTGTAACTGTTGGATGTCGGTTTGGTAGCTTCAGCCGCGTATACGAGCTGACGTAGACTGCAGGCCTTGCCTCGTATATTGTTGGAACTGCGCTAGCACTGCACCAACCAATGTGAAGAGGGCTATGGAGTACCTACCGTTTCATCTCATAGATCGACATGTAATTTCATATCCCATGCTGCGGAGTATCTACGAACCGTCTGCCCTGTTAAATTGTACGGTTGTAGATACTGCCACCAAGCCTCAATAGATATGGCGTTGAATCTAGACTCTCTCATAAGACATGTATAAATTTTTAGTAACACGCGGTGCTTACGAATTAAATAAGGGATTTCTTTATTCTGGCAAGAATGCAGAGGACTTGACCAACTAACGTTAGTGCTTGGCAATTCTCACAATATTATTATTTTACAAAACCTCTTTTTTACGTAAACCAAGTACTCTTAGGCTAAAAAACCTACATATATTAAGTACCTAGGATACTAGCTACCTGATTGGATGGACATTGCAGGATACCTCAATGGTGCCTCCTCGTCGTAAGGGATAAGGGATTTCTTTATTGTGGCAATAATGCGAAGGACTTGACCAACTAACGTTAGTTGGTAATTCTCACAATATTATTATTTTACAAAACCTCTTTTTTTTTTTTACGTAAACCAAGTACTGAGTATTAACCCAATTCACACTGATACTAATTACATACAGTCAGAAGTATATTCTAGCCATTGCCAATTTGTAAGGTCTATTGGGTTCAGGGTAAACGAATAGCAGTATCACAACGTCTAGTCAAGCCTCCTACCCACAAGACTTGGAGGCAAATAAAGGACTGAGGTCAAGAACCAAGTAAGAAAAACTTGATTAATATAAACCAAATGAAGAGTTGCCTGCGCCATTGAAATGTTCTATAAATTGTTTCTTAAATGCGCTACGTCCACGCAGTATGAGTTATAGACCCAACTTGACTGGCGTCGTGCTTCGGAGCTGAGTACACCACGTCCCCGCTATTGTAAAACCTCAACTCCGAACTCCGGGAGCCTTTGTACTAGCATCATGAGATCGAGTAGTCAACGCTATGAAGCCAATGTCCTTGACCTTAATTCTGCAGAGGCACCAATTACAGAAGACTCTCATCACTGAATTGTTGTATTAAGTATCGTAAACATGACTGGCACAGAATCGCCTGTAGCAGCCCCTTTGCCTGCGCCAGAGCCCTATAGCATCTTTGACAAACGCCAAACTGCCTTGATCGTGACAATCGTCTCCATCGCCGCAACATGTAAGATATTCTATCATCCTCAATTTAACCCATTTTATTAATGGCATCATAGTCTCTGGTTTCGCGTCAAACATCTATTTCCCCGCCCTCCCGACAATCGCCCATGATCTCGACGTCTCGATAGAATTGATCAATCTCACTCTCACCTCATATCTGATCTTCCAAGGTCTGGCTCCCAGCCTCTGGGGCCCAATTTCGGATGTCAAGGGACGAAGACTCGCATACTCACTCACATTCATTGTCTTTTTAGGAGCCTGTATTGGTCTAGCGGAGGCCAAGAACTACGCGACCATGGTTGTGCTGAGATGCGTTCAGAGCACGGGCAGTGCTAGTACAATTGCTATAGGCTCAGGTGTTATCGGGGACATTACGACACGAGATAATCGCGGTGGGCTTATGGGTATATTTCAGGCAGGCCTACTAGTACCTGTGGCAGTCGGGCCCATTATCGGCGGTGCGCTGGCTGGATCACTTGGCTGGAGATCTATCTTTTGGTTCTTGACCATCTACAGCGGCGTTTTCTTGGTTTGCTTGGTTCTGCTCTTGCCCGAGACGCTGAGGTCTATCGTTGGTAATGGGAGCCAGATACCTACACACGCTCTAGCCAGATACCCCTTGCGTGTTTATCAGAAAACGACAAAAGTCCAGTGGAACTACGACGTAGTGTCTACATCGCTTGTGGCCAAGAAGCACATCGATGTTACAGGACCCATGCGAATCCTTATCGGCAAACAGGCCGCTCCCATCATCGTCTTCCTGGCAGTTTACTATGCCGTTTGGCAGATGAGCATCACGGCCATGTCGAGTCTTTTCCAAGACAAATATGATCTCACAGAAACTCAGATCGGCCTGACATTTATCGCCAACGGCGTAGGCTCAATGGTTGGTACGCTTATAACCGGCAAGATACTCAACCTCGACTACCGCCGTTTCAAGGCTCGGCATGATGCACTCATTGCGACTCGTAACATAGAAGATGGCGTTGGATCTGTTAATACGCGGAAAGCCAAAGAAAATGACTTCCCGCTGGAGACGGCCCGTCTCCGTCTCGTTCCCCTGTTTGCCGTCCTTCAATGCGCGTCCATCTTGCTCTTTGGCTGGACGATACAATATCCCCACCAGGTACACATTGCCGTGCCAATTGTCTCGACGTTTATAACTGGCTGGTCTGCTGTTTCAATGCAGTCTGTCGTCATGACCTATCTTGTCGATGTGTTTCACGACCGCAGCGCCGCCGCCAGCGCCAGCCTGAACCTCGCCAGATGCCTGTTCGCCGCGGGAGGCACGAGCTTTGTTATGCCAATGATCAATTCTATTGGTGTCGGGTTGGCATTTACGGTCTGTGTTGCGGTGCAGGGCATTGCAGTGGCGAGTTTGGCTATTCAATGGAAGTTTGGCGCAAAATGGAGACGGGCAGCCGAAGATACAAGGTCCAAGTCCTAGGTACCTCGGCACAGTGACGCTGATACACCTCAGATTCAAGTTGATGGTAGATAAACATAGATATAGTTGCTAGATCAGTACGAAGTCATTGCTTGCCGCGATCTCTCCATTTAAATATAATAGAGGGCAGCGAATTTACTTACAGTTAAATCCATCCACGTACGACTTCATTTATGATGGCGGCGCTGTATAATAGCTGCAGGGAACCTATCAAGATAAGCCAGCGACTACAAGGCTGATTAGCAAACACTACGTGATCACAAAGCGGGGTAGGCATCATCTCACGCCTGCATGCCACATAAACGCGTAGCCAGCTATGCCTTATTAGAGGAAGTATTCTGCGTTATTGGTTATATCCTTGAAGCGCTATCTTTCTCAAAGCATGTCCAGATTTACTCAGCGGTAAGGACACAGCACAGCTGTTCATGTCTCACTAGACCTAAACATACCATGCATTCATGTGAAAGAACTAATAGGAAGAGTCCCAGCAGGTCAATTACTATTTCAGCTCCGTCTGCGTCTAAGAGGGAACCTATAAGTACATCAGAGATCTTCCCAACCGTGGACACTCAAGCTCTTAGCATACCTCAAGGCGCACCAAAATTGACATATCAGAGCCTCACCCGCTCCACCAGCTTCCGCCTACTCCAGATCCTATCAAATGGAGGACAAGACATTCTACGTTGCCGGATGTTTGACGCCGACCTGGCTGCGAAAGACACCCCCAGTTATATCGCTTTATCTTACACATGGCACGAAGAGAGTCTACCCAAGACTTTCCGACCTGTCTTGATTAACGACAAATACCTCAACGTTAGTCTAAATCTCTGGAACTTCCTCCAGAATTACCGTGAAACAGCCGGTGAGCGCATCATCTGGATTGACCAGATATGCATCAATCAAGACGACAAGGACGAGTGCGTTCAACAGATAGGGCAGATGTGCGAGATTTACCAGGGTGCTTCCATGGACCTTTTTTGGATCGGAGAGCCCGATGGGGATACAGAAGCAGTCTTTGATCTGCTATCGTCCCTAGATCGTTTGGAAACTTACCTCCTTGAATCTGGGGGTTCTCGCCCTGGGATCAGCGCTCTTCTCAACCCGATCTTTATGAGGAGTGTCGGCCTACCACAGTACGCTGCCCCCATATGGGCGTCTCTTATGAAGTTCATATCGCGATCCGCGTTTCACCGAGCTTGGATCATTCAGCAAGTTGCAGTCTCACGGAACCCAGCTGTATTCTGCGGTTTGTTGATGCTACCATTTGACGTTGTTGGGCGGGCGGCGACATTCCTTGTTGAGAGCTCTTGGATCAAGATCTTTCACCAAATGTACAAATCCTCTGGTGCAGCGGGCTTTCTTACTGGCATGATGAACTGTCGCGTACGACACCAGGAAGGAGAGTGTCAGAGCTTAGATCTCTTGCTTGCGTCGACTCGGCGTTTCAAAGCTACGAAACCAGTGGACAAGATATTCGCACTGATAAATCTAGCAGAGAGCGGGAGAAAAGAAGCGTTACCACCGGCACTTAGACCAGATTACGAAAAGTCTGTTGTCGAAGTCTTTCGAGATGTCACTGTTCACCTCATCCGCCAAGGGTCCCTTGACATCCTTTCGGGTGTCGAAGATGTGAAGTTTCGGCAGATTAATCAGCTTCCTAGTTGGGTTCCAGACTACAGCGTACATCAAGTTGCCTCCATTCTCTGCATGCCACCACGGCCTGGATCTCTGACCTTGTATGCCGCTGCAGCAGGACGACATGTCGATGTTCAGCATTCACCATCAGATCCAGATACCCTGATATTGTCAGCATACAAAATTGACGAGATATCCAAGCTATGTCCCATAGCAGAACAGTCGATCTACGACACCTTGGAAAAGTGGGCGGCTATGGTTAATTTCAGTGCGGCGTACCCAATCATGAATGGAAACTCCGGTTCTATGATTGAGGTCTTTTGGCGCACGCTAATCGGGAACATCGGCCTCGGAACCAGTCATTATACAGTCAGTGAAGATTGGATTTACAAGTTTGCTGCGTTTTCTTTGCAGGCCCGGGAGGAACTCCGGCAGCATTTCTCGAGTTCACCCGATGCTCAGAGTGCGGGCGTGGAGAGCCCGAGTTCAACACCTGGCATCGACTCCATTCTTCGCTCATTAAAGGATCACCATCAAGAGAAGGAGGGTTTGGATCAAGATGGTGGACTGTACGAAAGTACTATGCACCATATTTCTTGGCATAGAAGATTATTTCTTACAAAAGGGGGGTACTTGGGTCTCACACATCCGTCGTCACAACTAGGTGACGACGTGGTTCTTCTTTCCGGCGGGCGTGTACCTTTCGTGGTCAGGAGAAAAGGTGTGGATAGACCAGAGTATTACTCCATCTTAGGGGAGGCTTATATGCATGGAGTCATGGATGGGGAACTTTTAAATGCGGCTGATGGGAAATGGAAAGGTTTACGATTGAGGTAACAAGGGCCTGTGTTTTATGAGTCCAACTTAGTCTTCTGTTTCTGTTGAGCGTACGACCTATTCCCATCGCAAAAGATGAGCACCTGAGACTTGCGACGTGTTCCACTATAAGTTCTGCGGAAGCCCATGTCATAGCTCACCCATATTCATCTTCTTCTTATCTCGAGACAAGCTTTAGTATCCAGCCGAGTCTCCGTCTCGACACGAAGCAACTCAGGTCCTGGCTTTCCATCCTCAAGTCTGAAATCATACTTTGCCAACAGCTCTATGAGTATCATCTTGATCTCAGATATTGCAAAGAACCTTCCAGGGCATGCATGCTTTCCATGGTTGAAGATCAGATAGTCAGGGCCTGTAGTAGCTGCCTGGTGGTGCGACTCTTGCCCTTTTATAGATCGAAGATTTGAGTACCGAAACCCATCGAATATCTGAGGTGACGGGTTTACCAGCTCAGGGCTAAAGTTTGGTGAGAATGTTGGCGTCTCTTCGGACATGCTGTCACGCAGTGAGTATAAAGCAATGCCATGGGGAATGTGAGGTCGTACTGGATTGCGTGAGCGGGAAATGCGATAGAACTCCCTTTCTGTAACTTAATGCCATTTGATAGTGTCATAGACTTCATGACGCGTCTGCTTGCAGTGACTCGAGCGTGTAGTTAGTACCTTGTGGGTTGACTCGGATGCGGGTTTTAGACTTACCAAAGCCTGACGGACACCAGCGCAGGACTTCTTTAATGAAACTATCCAGTTTCTGAAGCCGATACAGAGCGTCCTTGGTTATGCATGTATCTCTCGTGGCCTCAGGTCCCAAGACGCCGTGCATCTCAGCCCTCAACGGCTCGATGTATTCCGGTCGCTTAGCAAGCTCCCATACAACTTTGGTGAGAGCCATCGCTGTTTGGGTACTGAGTTAGAGAAAGGTGGAAAGTATCGTGGTTCATCAAACATACTCGTAGTGTGAATAGCAGCGAACGAGACCAGCATTTGATCCAGCCCAACCTGCTCTGGGGTTCTGAGCTCCTCAGGTAAATGCCGAAGAAGCCATGAAATAAAATTGCCTCGGCCTTCAGTCGGAAGTGCATCTGTTTGACACTTCTTCCCATCCTGTAAAGCTTGTGAGATCATAGGAGCCATTATCTCCGCTGCGAAGCGTAGATGTCTTCGCACAGAACGAACACTCGGGAGAAGCGGGCCAATAAACGGTCGGAGTATAGGATTCCAGGTATGCATCTGATCCCGAATTGAGATGCAATCGATAGTATAACCTATCGAAGCTTGTAGCCAGTCTTGGTCGCGACACAAGGGTAGACCAACAAATGCTCTGCCACTCAGAAGTGCGACCGTCTTTAGCATCATCTCGTACAAAGGTACAGATGTCCAATTGCTTGTCCTCGGCCACTGCTCGGAGGCATGTGCCAACTCATCCTGGAAGGCCAGTATAACATTGGGCATATTGCGGGTTAGGTCCTGACGAATAGTGGCGGGAATCTCAGGTCTGATGGTAGTGATGTGAGTGTACTTGCCCTGGAACTTGTCTTCGTGGTCTGCGATAATAGAGATGCAATCATTAGGCATGTTGTGGCATTCATGAAACACAGACATTGGCAGGATCAGCAGTGGTGGGCTTGATCCAGCCAAGACAAAAGGTGAGTCGCGGTACTGCTTGATTTAGAGATGAGTGAAGCCGAAGATGAGACTATTTACCTTTTGCATTCCCTGGATGAGGTTCTCTTCAACAGATTGAGCGTTAGGATCGCCTACCACAGGATATGGCAAAGCTCGTCCATCGAATAACTGCTTGCAGATCCACCACGCGAGTGCTAGCAGCCCTGTAGCGCCCCAGAGCACGGCGGAAGCTACAACGATGCGCAAAGCGCGTGAGCCAGCGAGCCCCAGAGGCCCAATTAACGTGATGAAGGTATTCATTATGGTGCAAATAACCCTCAGGATAGTATAAGCGAAGCTTCGATGGCCGAATGGTCAGTAAGGGGCACTCTTCGTCTATCGAAGAAATGACATTAAGCACCAACGTGTTACCAGACCGTGGCTCTCACTTATCTCTCCACGTCACCGTTTCGAGTCACAAGGGACCAGAAGTTCCATGCGTCAAAATTCACATTCAGTCGATGTGACGGCACGAAGCTAGGGTAGCGCCGAAATAGAACGCAGAAGTTGGGGGTGCATGTAGCGGCTGGGAGACCATATCATATCAGAGTATGCAGGGTGATAAGATTCTGCGGCTTGTCATCAGGTCTTCTGAGTCATATCATACCGCGCGCACGGCTCGTGGATATGAATATGCGCCGCATGGCTGCAGAATGCGAGGGAACCTGGGTCGGATAACGGGATATTAAGTTTGAGTTGTTTTTCCGACTCCCTGAGGAGAGCATGATGAACAAAGAGGCTTTTGATGAGGGTTTACCAGGAATCTATTACACCTAGCTTATCATACGTCCCTAAATTGAGTTGCATACTGAATCCTGTTTCTTAAAACACTGTGTTAAGATTTGAACTCTCACTACAAACTGGAAAAGCCATGCTTGATTTCTAATCTGGTGACTAATGAGGAAGGCAACGCGACCTGAAGCAACTCAAGTAAAATATATAGCAAAAATATCTGGTTGAACCTCTTCCTCACTTCATGCTGCTCGAAAGGTCCTTGATGACATAAAGCTGATCATACAGGTCCGTGACATCGCAGAACAGCTTCACAATCTTGAGCTTCCTCGTTTCCTTGGAGCCTGCAAAATCTTCTGCATCATCCCGAGACTGCCTCTCCAGTGCTTCCATAGCACGATCAAGGCAAGCTTGCTCATACGTAGCTATCTGTGCAAGTCTCTTTTTCCTGTCATCCAGGCTCTGTGAGACTCCGTTGCATGATGAGAACTCGGGGAAATGAATCGAGTTCACGTTACGCTCAGCGTTATCGCGAGCTACGGACCCAAAGTCGTTGTACATGCGACACATGTTTGTAGCATGGCGCATGACAGAGGAAATGAGATACTTCTGAGTGACCGAGGGAAAAGCGTCTCTGCCTCGAAACAAATTGGCTGACAGGAGACAATTAGAGAAGGCAAATGAGTATGCGCAAGCGACGTGGCTACCTCCTGTGCTGTTCACCCATTGGAAATACGATTTCTCTGGGGAGGAGAAAACTTTGCTAGAGTCCTGCTTGGAGAAGCGGCTGTTATCCTCTAGCTGAGTTGCATGGGCGTGCATGAAGGTTCTGAACTCTTGGTGAAGAGTGGCTTGATCGCAAGAGCTTGACCTCAGAACATCTTTGTGGTTGAGGACGCTATTGGTGAAGCGGGTGAGAGTGTCCTCAACTTGCCTAATGCTGGGTGACTCGTGCTGATGACCATTTCCATTGCGCATAGTACCATTAGTCCCAGCTGAATTCGCGCTGGTGCTGTCTATGATCTTGTCGATGGTCTGGTGAAGCAGAGAAATGTCACCGAATACCGGCCCAGCAACAGCTTCCATGTATTCATCGGTCTGATAGCCCAGAAGGGATAGGTACACCATGTCGTAGAGCCACCTATTAGATGCAAAGGTGCGGGTTCTGTTGTTGCACCCGATCCAAGTAAAAGGAATGATGCTCAGGTACTTGTCCTCCTCGATCTTGACACTGTCTCGGGGGTAAATCTCAACGCGTCGAGCTTGTAGAAGAGGCACGAAGAACGAAGACTCAATGATTGACGCCCTGAGCTCCCACTTATCCAGCGGCGAGAACAATGCAGTCTTGCGCACAAGCCGCATGTATTGTTCCAAGTCAGATGATGGAACTGCCGAGGTGATGCTATAGCCAATAGTAGCGGCGGGCACCTCTAGGCTTGTTGACTGCAGGGCTGCTAGCTTGTACGCTTCAGCAACAAATCCAACCTCATACGCCGTCTTTGAGGTCCAAGTGAGGTCTTGAGAATGAAGCTTGCGGGTCTTGAGCCACGAAACGCCACGGTCGATGCAACTTTGTAGTTTGTCCACCATGTGAGCGAAGAAGCAGACATGGCGTGCCTGTGAAAGAGCGAGAATGGCGTAGCATGTTTGCTCACGGTATCCTCTCCAAGATCCGTCATCGTCTTGGGTGAGGACGATACGTAGGACAGCCTGGAAGACAGACAGGCCAATCTTGCACTTGAGTTTCTCATCAAAGAGACCAGAAAGCTCGCTTTCATCAATCAGATGAAGTAGTTCCGTGAAAGCCTCCACCAGAAGCATAGTAGGGTATAGATGACTCAAGTTCTAGAAGTGTTGGTGAATGCTTCTACTAGAGGCGAGAGAGAACTTACCCATTTGTCCTTGACATGGCAGTCGCTGTCCCACCACCATTGACAGATGAACAAGGTGGCTTTCAAGATTTGGGGACGATATTGGGACAGATTGGGCTGCTTCAAGAGACTCAGCAGCACGTGGAGGTTGGATGTCAAGCTGGGATCACGTTCTGATCCAAAGGTGGTGAAGTGATCTTTACCTTCAAAGACCTTGATCATGATATCTGGGCTGGCGGGTTGATTGACAAGGCTCAACGCCAAAAGAGCCTTTGCTGTATCATCGACATCAGCTGTATGGGGTGCTACACCAGAATGAATATCTGTTATACGCGAGGAGGATTAAAGACTTTCTTACCAAAGCCAATTACTCCATTCTCGTCCCTCAACGCGTTGGCAAGGATGGCTGACAAGCCGCGTAAGCCATCACCATCAAGTTGCTTCACGGTGAAGCCACTCTTGAGAAGTGTCGCTAGGATCTACATCCAAAGTTAGCAGCGAAAAGGTGAACTGAACCACATCACTAACCCAGCTGCACTCAAAATGAGTTGTTGGAAAGGTCCCCGAGATACCACCGTCTCCATGGCCAGCGCCATTCCTCATAACATGTCTCAGATAATCTTCGGCCTCGTCGTCCCACTTGGTTGCACCAATCAGGTAGGCTGCTGTGGAAGAAGGCGAAGCCATCATAGAGCCACGGTAAAGATGGTGGGAAAGACGATCGAAGTCAATCTTTCCGAGAAAGGCTTCAAGAGAGTGAAGCACTGAAGACGGCTTGCCGTACACTTTTCCCAAGTCAAAGTGGCCGAGCTTCTCTTGATGCATCCTGTCCAAGACATCTCTGCAAGGGAATGCAAAGGATAACTCGCCGAGTTCTTTCTCAAGCATGGAAATTAAAGCTGGTATGATCAGCTCTACACCAATATGATTGGTCTCCTCAACATCGTCCCAGACAGCCAGCTGTCGCTTCAGAGAAGCAACTCCGTGCTCGATCCTGAGACCTATCTCATCTGGCGAGACGTCTAGGATCTGCAGAGGCTCTCGTGCATGAGACAAGAGCGCAAGCACGGCCGAAGCAGTGTCTAGAATTCCGGCAGTCTGGGTCGTTGGGAGGCTGCCCCAACCGCCATCAGCGGCCTGAGTCTTCAGGATATAATGGAAGCACTCGGGAAACAGCCAATGCTTAACATTGCCCGTCTTCTTGGGTATCATGGCCACCCAGGCAGTGTCATATACCTGGCAGCTTGTGGAACAAAGACCGTAATAGCTATGATGGCTGTTGAAGGCGCGGTCCAGGAGCGACTTTGCGGCCAAGACCAACTCATCGTCTGCCTTGAGGTCCTTGGGGGTACCATTCTCAATTTTGCCACTTATCAATGTTAGATTATTTGTTTACTAGAGGTGATTTAGAACATACGGCATCTTGTCTGGCGATATAAGATCTACTATAGTTATGACGCTCGAGTGTAGGGTCAACAGAAAAGAAAGCAGTGGTTATGTCTATTCTTCGAGATATTATTGATGTCTGTCAGACGAGTTTCTTTAAATCCGAGGCTCGAGAGTCAGAGAAAAGACATGGGCATGCCTCTCCTCCCCATAGGATCACGGTGGGACCCACCAAGCTCCATCTGCCCCTCCATTGGGATCGTAAAGTAGGTTTGTAACTTGGAACTTGATTGCGGGCGAGCGGGCGCGTCAAGCATGGTACATTGCAGCCACAAGATGCAAGTCAACAACCATACCCCAGGGGTGATGACAGCTCTGCGAATTGTAGCTCTAAGCCACCCCCCTGTTGATTGGGAGGGTACCTCTGCATGTGCAGCGCTCATTAGTATTCTGGAGGAAGGGCGAGGAAAGAGACAACACCGCAAGTCAGTCATCATCAAGGTAATTCTTATCTGCACTCATGTAGGTCTGAGTGACCAGAGTTAGTGATTGGCAACTCCAGGGCCGACGATAACTTTGACATGGCAGCTGATATCTCGAGCATATGCATGTGAATCTTGAGGGGAAAACCCAGCTTACTTTTCTGAGACTTGGGGACCTGGAATCGGATAGCCATGGATAAGAAATAAACCTGCACAATCTTGTGCATTAGTATATCTGTGCATTGGCTTGACTTGAATAAACCCGACATATACGCATGGAACATCTCCCTCTTATGTTCTGCTTCACTGAGTCTCCCTCATCCTATTATCCAAACGTCCACATCTCAAACATCACCATGGCTGAACAGCAGATCTCCAACCTACTTTCAATGTTTGATGCTTTCCACGCGAACCAAAGGTTGGAGATCACGGTTCAAGTAACAGACTCCTTCCACTACAGAGACACTCCTCCAGACTCTTCCTCTTCAGAGAACGGCTCCTTTTCTCGCTGTGAGGAGCGGCGTGTGTCGCTTCCTGTCTCTCACAATGCAGCCTCCCCAGAGATAGTCTCCCAGCTATGCTTTTCAACTGCTATGAACTCGGAGCTCAACAGCAGGTGGAAGACACAGCGCCTCAGGGTAAGTTCAGATCGCCTCTATCAATCCGTGGTTTTATCATTGACTGATATGTACAGGTTACTGATTCCCCCTACGACTACATCCTGACCCTTCCCTCCAAGGGTATTCGTGGGGCTTTCATTGACTCGTTGAACTTATGGCTCGATGTCCCGGAAGACAAAATATCGGTGATCAAAGAGGTGATTGACATGCTTCACAACTCCTCTCTCATGTGCGTACCCCAATTTGCCTTTGTTGGCGATCTTACTGATGTTTCAGAATCGATGACTTTCAAGATAACTCCCCACTTCGGCGGGGCAAGCCATCTGCACATACTGTCTTTGGTCCAGCCCAAGCAATTAATACAGCCACGTACGTCATCGTCAAGGCAATTGAGAAGATACAGGAGATTGTCAGCCACGAGACCTTGGCAGAGGTAATTGGTACTATAACCACAATCTTCCAGGGTCAGGCAATGGATCTGTCATGGACGGCTAACAGCACTGTTCCGTCTATCCAAGAGTATCTCCTGATGGTGAATGACAGTGAGATGCCCCTACTTATTGCGGTGGACCATCAACTAACTTGGGTTACTGTAGAGACTGGTGCTCTGTTCAGGTTATCCCTTGAGCTACTGGTATTGAACTCTGAAGTGTCTGTCAGTAGCAGCACGCTTGAGTCTCTCAGCAGCGTTGTTTCACTGCTTGGGCAGTATTTCCAGGTTAGAGATGATTATATGAATCTCATTGACAACAAAGTACGTTCCCCACAGCCCAATCCCCATCCTGCCATGCGCTATGGTAATGGGAAAAGAGATCTACCTCTCGGCACTTTCAGTTGTTCTCCACCATGTTCCAGACCCTTTGCTAAACATCTACAGTACACAGATCAGAAAGGGTTCTGCGAGGACTTGGACGAGGGGAAATGCTCCTTGACTCTGATGCATGCTCTGCAGAGCGATTCGAGTGGTCTTCTCACCAACATGCTATCGATGAGACGAGTCCAGGGAAAGCTTACGACACAGCAAAAGATGTTGGTTTTGGAAGTGATGAAAACAAACGGTAGCTTAGACTGGACGAGGACACTCCTGGGCATGCTGCACACAAGAGTTCTAGCTGAGATTGATAGCCTGGAAGTTAGCATGGATAGGGATAACCCTGCACTGAGGGCCTTAGTGGAGCGCCTGAAGCTAGACACTTAGATAGTGAATATATACGGAGGTAGTCTGAATGATGTCATTTTTCCCCATTGTGACGAAGCAGAATCTAGAACTTGTGGACGATGTGCAGCTTCTGAACCGGTTCATACAGTCAAGCTTTGCACACCTTTCTAGTACATACAGACTAACGCACGATGGAAACATTAGCCGAGATGCCGTGAACGGACCGATGATCAATTATGTGCGCTGTCTAAATAAAGATCTCTCGATAACAGGGTGAACGCGTCATGTGCCTAGGCCTCTGTCGGTCCGCTAGGTTTGTTTTGGAGACGTATACCTAGGCGGTGAGGGGATCCGGTGATGGACATATCTTGCATGATATCCAGTATCTATTCGAGCGCCTTGACGCAAGGAGAAACTGTATATTGCAAGTTGGCACATCAAAGTGCCGGACTTAGCGCCCGTTTCCTCGCGGGTCAGTGTTTAGGCTCTAGAACCAAGCATTACAAGGTTGGCATTCTGCTGCAACTCTACCATGCCACATCAGCCTGCAGTTGACAGTTGTATTCGCAAAGGCAGCGGGTGTGATAAAGCTGCAGGACTTCCTGTGTCATAAGGTTGCAAATCTGAATGTAACCTGGAGCGTGCGCCGGTGTGCCACTCCCTGTCTAGCGCGTGGTAGAGATAGCCATTCACACCCAGTTTCAGGACTGCACTTTTCCCTCCCATTACGGAGGAAGGGTTCAAATGTCCTCGCCTGAAAGAACTTATGCCATAAGTCCTAATCCCTGTGACCTACTAGAGGTATAAAGAAGCAGATAAGCTACAGAGGGGTCTCTCTATAATACATCTATAGCTATAGTGGTATATCTTGCTATAAGATATTAGCTTACTGGCTATATCCCCTATAGTAAAAGAATTACCATTGTAAACTGAGAAGATTAAAGTGCCCTAAGCATCTTATCAAAAGCAGGTCTATTAGCCACAGTCCCTTTGGGCGAGGAGTTTTGAACCCTTCCTCCGTACTGGGACGGGAACGTGAGTAAAGATTCGTAACCGGAGAACGGGATTGTGGATCCGGGAGACCAATGATATGCGGGAATGAGGCCATGCACTGGGGGAATTGATTGGTGGTGTTGTAAGATGTACCCTTCCATACAAAAAATCTATACAATGGACATTGTAAAGCATAAGTGCATTGTCTATGTGACGTCACGGCAAGAACGGAACTTTGAGCAGTTGATTACCAAATTGCATAAGGAGTTGCAACAATTGGTCAGGCATTTTGGTATAATGTCCAAGTTGTGAACAAGATGTGTTATTTGCAGGAGACACTTGTAGCTGAGAGCTTATAACACCAGAGAGAACCCAGCATAAGGAGATGAGGCCCTCATGAGTATGCCTTTGATTTAGTAGCTAAGGTGATAGGTAATAGGATATGGTGGTTTCTTGACTTAGATTGCTTCCAAATCCAACTCAACTGACTCACGGCGCTTCATCAGAATATCCGTCACTGGGCTAGACTTCGCGATCATCCCCCTCGTATCAGGTCTGGTCTCAGTGCCAGGGCTCAGCTTCCAATCATACTTGACCAAGATGTGGCACAGCGCTACTTTGATCTCATTCGCAGCAAAGAAGCGACCCGGGCACGAGTGCTGACCGTGGCCGAAGCCCATATGGTTTGAGCCTGTCGATACGAGCTGAGCCCCGTGGTCTTTGCCAGCTTCTGAGCGCATGTCGTAGAAGCGATAGGGATTGTAGACCTCTGGGTTTTCGTAAATCTTGGGATCGTCGAGACGTCTGTTGTCCACGTTGAGGCGGGTCCCCTTTTTTAGGGCTAGTTAATGGAAGGGTTAGTCGCAAATATCGATCAAGGCTGTGGGATTGACTAACTTAGGCCGCTGGAGAGAGTGACATCTTCGGTCACATATCGACGCATAGTAACTGTGTTGTGAGTGTCAGTAGTACTCCACACAATATGTGAGGTAGAAAGATTCGTACCTATGCTGCCAGGCTTCATACGCTGAGATTCTTTGATGGCACTGTCAAGGAGCTTCATCTTGAAGAGTGTTGTTTTCTTCCATCCTTCTTCACGAAGAAGTTGAACAACTTCCTGCCTTAGAGGCTCAATATACTCAGGATGTCGACCTAGGTCAATCATTGTTTGCTGGAGGAGGTCATACGTGGTGTGGATTGCAAGAAGGGAGAGCGTAAGCTGGAAGATTACCGGGTCAAACGATGACCCCGTGCCTGCAGCTTCTGCCTCCTGTTCCGACCAATCAATAGCATCATGAAACACAGGCAGAGGCTGGCCAGCTTCAATCGCGGCTCTTCGTAGCTCACGACGGCGCTCGACAAGGGGCGTAATGATGCCAACTGCATGCTTACGTTCTTGTCGGAGCTTTCTGCATTCGGGAAGAAACCAGTGGGCGAGAGGACGAATCGATCGTGGAAACATTCGTAGATTGGTAGACGCAGTGTAGAAGTTGGTCGTGTATGTCTTTGTGATTTTTAACCACGCTTCGTTGCGGCATAGCTGGTCGCCTAGATAGATCCTTGACGATATGCGGGCGATGATGTCTAGGATTGCTGGCTTGAGACGTATCGGTCGCCATTCTGTGTTTTTAGGGTTAGTGATGATTTTTAATCCATCTCCGCTGGAAAGGGTCTGACCTGTTGACTCTCCAAAGTTGAGTGACACTGCAAGGGTGGACTCTCTAGACAACGGTTCTATGACAGCAGCTCCCAGTTGTTAGCTGGTAATCCTCACTTGCTAGCGATGAGAGGACCTACAGAGATGCTTGGTCAACTGCTTCCGAGCAACTTTCTGTATGAGCTGGTCCTCACGACCTACAAGGGCGACAGTCTCGAATCCAGGTATGCCAGCATGATTATCCTGTGGTGCAAGATTATCTGTTCAGCGCACAGAAGATCCAAGGTGGTACTAGTAACACTAACCTGCATCGCTGCCTTTGAGAAGCTCAGCCTCGGATCATTCCGAATCTCATCTGCAAACTCCGGAGGGAGGATGAGAACCTCACCCCAGTCTGTGATCAGCCTGAAGGGTTCATCTGGAAACAGTTCCCTCGCCTTGGCAAGAATCTCTCTGCTAAGCTTCACAAAACTTCTCTGGGAAAAGGTCAGTTTCTGTTTAGTTGTCTCGTCAACAGATTGCCAGACCCTGGTTTTACCGGTGCCAAATAGTGATTGGGGCGGGTTCGCCAGTGGCACCACCGAGGCTTTGCCCAGTTTTGGCCAGAAAATGCTGATTAACCAAGGAACTAGCGTGATAATGAATATGGCGGCATAAAGGGGTAAGAACTGGCTACTAGAATAGCTGTTGATCATATTGAGGAGGCTCATCTCGATTGTATAATGCTGGCCGGTTGAAGAAGGTGTTCAAGACAATGAGCTTGGCCTGGTAACCTGTAGGAGGTTCTAATCTCAGAAGAAGACTTGTAGAAATGGGTAGGCATCAAAAGAACCCTCACCAGGGAAGTTTGGGGAGGGGAATCAACCACCAAGCTCATGGAGCTACGTATAGCATATCACCGTCTCTACGTGCTTAAGGGCGCAGGACACGGGAGTCCATGCAATCAGCTTCATTGAGTGCCCCTCCACAGATACAAACAGATCATAAACAGAACTCAATGTACCACGTATCTGGAGGTGGTGGCAGAGACAAGTGCCGAAAGCCGGGCTGTTACCAAATTCGATCAAGAAACCATCAAAGGACTTCTGCAGTCAAGTTACAACACGAAGGGCAAGGTCACCAATTCACCATTCAAGCTGTGATCTACTGGTGCGTGGTACGCCAAACAAGGTCAACCAATCATGGCTGATAGGGCTTGCTAAGAATGAAGATACAGAGAAAGGTTGACTGGGGTGGAGACATCGCTTAGACTTGCAAGGTTATTTCCGGTGTAGTACCGGTCACATGGTACATAATCAAGAATCTCGAGGTTTCGACACGTCAGTTGCATAGTTCTAGTAGCTGCAGGTTAGAGGGGGGGTTTACAACTCTGGAGAAGAAGCTGGACCAGGGATCAAGAACGAGGAAACAAAGACGCCCATGGACGAATCATCGATGGCGAACTAGGATCGTGCTAATATCTTGACATATATAAATGGCAGATATACCTTATCGAAGAGGGAATCATGGCCGATGTACATGAGGGGAGTGCAGTGCAGGGTAAAGATTTATTACTGACCTATTACCTTACGGAAAACACAAGATAGACCTCATTACCAATCACTTAGCTAATAGAGGTAAATATGCTAGGTAGCTGTTGCATCACTGTGACCCATGCTCTCAGATCTGCATAACACCCTCCAGCTGGAGATATAAGGTTTCGGGTAAATGGAGTGTAGGTAGCATTGGATGCGACATATCCCGCACAATTCTCGTTCTCGACCATATGATTATAACGTAATGGAATACTGAGTATATATTGAAGAGTAGTAAGATAGGTTTGGTCAATATAATTGGCTGTCCTGATGGGCTATCGCGGTTACTTTGTTAATTTGTACTCGGCACTTAGAGTTCTGACTACGTGTCAGTCATACGCGGCCATGAGGGTCTGTGTCCTGACACGCAGAGGCCAATGGTTTGTTCCGTTTGGCCGGGAATCGATAAACAAACTTTTGAAGCGCTATGCTAACGGCCCGTCCCAGGGTCACATAGACGCGTCACAGAATGATCAGCGTTGTCCGTCACTTACGGGGATCTAGAAGTGGTAAAGCAGCGTAATTAGCCAAAGTTTCGGCTGCATGTTGCACGCTAGGTATGTTTTATGGGGAGGGATCAGCCGTCAAAGCCATTGAGTCTCCAAAACGTTCATTCCATAGCTAACCACAATACGAACCACACTCATTCCAGATCCACAAATCAAATCGTAATCTCCTCTTTTCTCCGACGAACAGACAGCTTTGCAGTCGGGCTAGCATTCATGTTGAGGCCATACTTTCTCGGCTCCATGCTCGAGCCCTCGACAGCCTTGAAGTCATACTTGAGCAGAATGTGAGACAGCGCAATCTTGATCTCTTCTGACGCAAAGAACCTTCCAGGGCAGGCATGGAACCCGTATCCGAAGCCCATGTGATCCGGAGTCGCGCTCACGAGCTGTGCCTTACTCTCCTTGCCCGGGTCCCGGCGCATCTTGTAGAAGCGATAGCCGTCGAACTTGAGCGGATCCTGGTAGTGCTCCGCGTCCCAGTGCTGGTGGGCCGATACGAGGGTGAGTCTGTTCTTGGGGAGGATGACGCCATCAGATAATTTGACGTCGTGGGTTGTGAAGCGGCGCATGCTAGCTGTTACCGAATGTCAGTGCGTTATTGCGCCAGGTCGAGACCGGGACACGTACCAATGGCTATCGGCTTGAGTCGCTGACTCTCTTTCAAGACGCTGTCCATGAGTTTGAGATTGTAGAGCGAGTTCTTTGACCATCCCTGCTTCCCCAGGACGGAAATGACCTCCTCCCGCAAGGGCTCAACAAGCTCCGGGTGCTGCGCAATGTCAAACATGACCTGCGTAAAGAAATCAGTAGTACTGTGCAAAGCAGCCACAGAGAGTGAGAGTTGAGCACAAGCTGGGTCATACCCAACACGCTTCTCCCGCGCAATGTCATCCAGCCACTCAATAGCATCATTGTAAGTTACTTTCTCTCCAGTAGCCTCGGCCTCGGCCTTCTCTACGCGTCTCCGCTCAAGAAGCGGGTTGATCAGATCCCTTGCCTCTTGGACCAGCGCTCGGGACTCTGTGCAGCGCGGCATGAACCACTGGACTACGGGACGAAGCCACGCTGGCCAGAGGCGTAGTTCCTCTACTGCCTGGAAGGCGATGACTGCGTAGGTAGATGTGATGCGAAGCCACTGAGGATTTCGACACATCTCCTTGCCGAGGAATACTCGAGAGGTGATGCGGGCCATGAGCTTGATGTTTGCATCTTTGGCAGTGATGTCGTGCCATTCTGCGAGACAGATTTAGTCCTTGACTTGGTTACAAGCAACGCGTGGATCATACCTGGATCATCTGTGTAAATATCTTCCAACACCAAAGCGCACTCTTCAGAGACTGCTCCCGTCACCAGAGTTAACTGATGAGTCAATTGATGTCGCGCAACCAGCTTCATGATGTGGCTCTCGTTAGTACCCTCTCTGAAGCCCTCAAAGCCCGGGAGGTGAGCATAAAACCACTGTTTGGCCATGTCAGTTATAGCACACGTTACTGTATTTCGCACTGCTCACCTTGAATGCTGCCTTGGTGAAGCTAAGCTGGTCATGGTTGCGAACCTCGTAGGCATATTTTGGCGGCAGGATGTGCAGCTCGCCAACATCGCCCATGATGCGGAATGGCTTGTCCGGGCTCATCTGAAGACCCTTCTCGATGAGCTGGCGCGCTCCAAACATAAAGTCCTTCTTTGCGCGGACGTCAGAGAGTTCACCGAGCTTTCTGCCATTCACCATGATCAACGGCTCAGGTGTAAGCCATTGAATACACAGAAGAATGGCCGACGCCGCTAAGATGAGACATGACGATATGAGACTGTTCTCACTTATGAACTCAATGATAGCATGAGAATAGCTCTTGTAAAACTCGTAGGAATAAGAAGAAGAATGGTTCGTCATTTCGTGACAATGATCCAATGCAAAGTATGTCAAGGCTGGAGATCAACTTGTGCTCAATAGTAGAAAGTTATCTTTGATATCTGGGGAAATACTCTATAGAGCGCACAAGTTGCATATCAATGGTGTCAGAAGGTGACTCGGGCCCTTTCATTTTGGGGCTATATCCTTCGGAACAAAACACGAGCCCGTGTGCCGCGTGCCGGAACAACATTCCCAAGATAGACGGGATACTACGTTTATCTCAATCGCCAATCCCAATACCTAGGACCTTGCCAAATGCCGTGTCTTAGCGTTATCAAGTGCCAACGCTACAGCGCCGAACCGTCGAACTCGCGCAGCCAACCAATGCAGCCACCGTGACACTCGTGCATACACCTTCCTGCGAATATCAACTCTACGATCACGAGTGACTGAGGACTTATGTCTCAGCCTAGTGAGCCCGTGAGGGTATACGAACACGTAGCAACGCTCTTGGGGGGCGTATGCGGACCTTGATCACAACTCACCTCTTGAGAAGGGGGTGGGGTATTCTTGGCAACCTTTGGGGGCCTGTGGAGAAAGATGATATGCATGAGATGTGGGAGAGGAACTGGTGGTTCAGAAGGTCTGAAGTGCACGGCTTTTTTAGCAGGTATTGATACCAATGCACATCGGTGAAATGGTTGTTGACGATTGCTGTTTATGGCAGCTTGCACAGAGATCTTTTCCATTCATTTGATTAATACTTAATGTGAATTACCCTATACAAGGCCATCCATGACGGAGAGGAGATGATAAACAAGACTAGTCGAGAGTCAGTGAGTCCAACTCATAGTAATCCATGGCTCACAGCCTCTCCCATTCACTTCAGTCAACTACCTCAACTAGTCTCTATCACATCTCCTCTATCCCAACAGAACAAAATGAACAACCTCAATAGCATGAACAATACCAGCCATGAAACGCTGCTCCAACAGCTGGTCTCGGGTATTGACGGAATACCGCTAATGGACGTCCACTGGTTGATCTATGTGGCATTTGGCTCTTGGTTATGCTCTTACTTCATCCATGTCCTATCGACCACGTCCACATCTACAGTCAAAGCCCCCTTTGTAGGGTACCGAAGCGTCTTTGAGCCTACATGGCTTCTCCGGTTGCGTTTCGTCTGGGAAGGGGGATCTATTATCAGCCAAGGCTACAACAAGGTGAGCAGTCTCTCCTACAGCCATCATAACCAGCCCTTCCAATATCTCACGCGTCTTATAGTTTAAAGACTCCATCTTCCAGGTGCGGAAGCTCGGTACTGATATCGTCATCATTCCGCCAAATTACATCGATCAAGTCCGAAAGCTGTCGCAGGACAAGACTCGATCTGTAGAGCCTTTCATCAATGACTTTGCTGGACAGTACACACGCGGTATGGAGTTTCTGCAAAGCGACCTGCAGAACCGTGTGATTCAGCAGCGGTTGACGCCAAAGCTCGTGTCGTTGACCAAGGTAATGAAGGAGGAACTTGACTATGCATTAACCAAAGAGATGCCTGATATGAAAGGTAAGAGTCTCTCTGAGCTCCACGAACTGGATTGTACATTCTCATGCTTCTTAGATGACGAATGGGTTGAAGTCGACATTGCTTCCATCATGGTCAGGCTCATATCACGCATCTCGGCCAGAGTGTTTCTCGGCCCAGAGCACTGTCGCAACCAAGAATGGCTGACGACCACAGCGGAGTATAGCGAGAGCCTGTTTATAACTGGTTTTATTCTCCGCGTTGTTCCCCATGTCCTGAGGCCATTCGTAGCTCCTTTGCTACCCTCATACAGAACACTGCTTCGCAACGTTGCTTCTGGTCGTAGAGTTATAGGCGACATCATTCGCTCCCATCATGGTGATGGGAACCAAGATATCCTGTCATGGATGGTGGAAGCTGCGACGGGGGAGGAGAAACAGGTTGACAATATTGCTCAGCGAATGCTTATACTGAGTCTCGCATCTATTCATACTACGGCGATGACGATGACGCATGCTATGTATGACTTGTGTGCTCATCCTGAGTACATCGAGCCTCTCATAGAAGAGGTGAAAGGCGTCGTAGGTGCTAGCGGGTGGGACAAAACTGCGTTGAATCGACTTCACAGACTCGACAGCTTTCTCAAAGAGTCGCAACGTTTCAACCCCGTGTTTCTGTGTAAGTCCTGCTTCACCTCCTGCTCTTCCAATTCCTGACTCAGCCCTCCAGTAACATTCAATCGCATCTATCACCAACCTATGACACTCTCAGACGGCACAAAGCTTCCGTCAGGGACTCGCATAGCGGTTCCTTCCCACGCGATGCTCCAAGACTCAGCACATGTCCCAGGCCCGGCGCCTCCAACCGAGTTTGATGGATTCCGATACGCAAAGATCCGCTCAGACTCAAACTATGCACAGAAATACCTCTTCTCCATGACTGATTCTAGTAACATGGCGTTTGGGTATGGGAAATATGCTTGCCCGGGACGGTTCTATGCATCCAATGAGATGAAGCTGACTTTGGCGATCCTTCTAATGCGGTTTGAGTTCAAATTGCCAGATGGGAAAGGGAGACCGCGGAATATCACTATTGATAGTGACATGATACCTGATCCGAGAGCGAGGCTGTGCGTAAGAAAGCGGTCGCTGAGGGAAGAATGAAGAATGGTGGGCAGTATAGTATACAAGGCTGAGATATTTTGCCATTTCAATCAGATAGTAATCATACAAAATCAAGTCCTGTCAGAACTGTGCACCTTGAGTCTGGAGTAGATGTCAAGGACCATCTCTACTGGCTCATGGCCCGTCCCCATATCTCCTATTTTGTTATCACGATCTCAAATCCATCGCACGTCACCATTACTAAGAAGATCTCCTCTCTTACTTGAGTGTCGATAGCAGACAATATAGTGGAAGAACGAAGGAAAACGTTGAGAATGTGTAAGTCAGGGAGTGCCATTGACCCCGAATCGTGGATCTCACCAAGGAAACAAAAGAAGCGGAAGGTCAGGCAGCACATGTTTAAAATCTCGAATGAGGCCATACTCATGAGTCACTATTTCAATTTAACCCCTCAACCCTTTACGGACGATACGAATTCAAGGTCTCTGGATACGTGGCAACGCATATGCCCGAGCAAAGAATATCCGACTATCACTCTGGGCATTCCCGATTCCCAAGACTCACAGGCTTGGCATTCAAGATTACTGCAGCGACCTGGGTCGGGCCGCCACGGCAAGGAAGCTTGAAAAGAGGAGGTTTTGCGTCGCATTCTGAAAGGTTACATTCATATGCCATGGGTACACCGAGGCGTCGGAATTGCAACCGCACGGTTGACTGCCAACCAAGTTTTTCTACAACTACCCAAGAGACACGTCAAATGATTCAGTCTGTCGGCAGACGATATCATCACACTTTATGCTTCTACATGAGAAATAAAAGTGAGATACGATGAAATTTGGTGCCCTATATACCGAAGATATTAGCCGGGAAAGTATGTTGTCGGCTGAATAAGGGCATGATGCGAACGGTGTAGTACTAAGGTATCTGATATTAATAGCATTGGTATAATGGTATGCATTTAGAGAGAGGCCACTAGACTTTGAGACAGATGTAAGATACCAGCGTTGCATTCTGTAAAACAATCTCCATTTCTCATACACCTACATCTGTAAATCTTAGCTCAAATCATTTTAGCCTATCACCCTTATCAGGATGCCTCAACAATACACACCTTATAAATAGCCGGTTGGCAAGAATGTTACTCCTACTATGGCCTACCATAGCAGACCGACTCTTCTACCCTCCTGATTTACCAATATTACATAATAAAAATTTACTTAATAATATTAGTTTATTAAGTTCTTTATTGTAATATAAGCTCGTAGCTACAAGCCTCTGCTGTAAACAACACATCTAGTTTCCTAGTTTACTATATAGTTAAATATATATCGACTTTTAGCCCTCCGCAGTAAGATCACTCGTAGTGGGGTAGTCATTAAGGATAAATGGTCCCCTGGATAAGTGCGATGTTTTTGGGGCTCTGTCACCCTCCTTTGCGGTCATCCCGCTGTACGACAAACACGTTACATTACAGCTTCCGGTCGAGCTTTCTGCAGCTCAGGCCGCTAGTAGACAATTAAAGTGGAGGAATAGACGGTATGGTCTTTTCGTTGGCTCTCATAGCTTGTTCCCGATGTTTAAAACTCGTCACATTGGTCTTGAGGATGGAAACCAAGAACTCAGGTTTTCAAATAGTAGCAACTTCGCCTAAACTGCCTCCTCCGCCCTCGCGTCAATCTACGCCGAGAAAAGGGAGGGAAACACCCGAATCCCCGTAGATCCATGTCTTAGGGCAAGCTCACATCTGTTCCCATCGATGGATTGAATAACACGTCCGAGAAGATAAGACGGTAAGTTCCGTACAGATGCGGATGGCTAGCCAAGTCCAGTCAGGAACAAGGGCCAAAGTTATGGCATGTTTCAAGATTGGGCTAATTAACCCATTATTTTGTATTGAATAGATCCACCTCATCGCGCCGACAAGACAGGAAGAGGCCTGCAATCTCGATGAGAGGCGCAGATGAGAGGTCGTATAGGAGAGTCACAGCAATGTATATCACGTCCTAGGGTTTGATCACTGCTCTCAGTGGCTGTGCCGTAACGCTTGTTTACTCAGCAGGCGGTATTGCTATCGGTTTTGTAAAGTAGCCCATCTCAATGAGGACGGGTGATGGACCAATTGTGACGTAGCGAGTGACGAAGAAAAGCAATCAATTTATGTCACCAGATTTCTTAGGCAAACAACATATTAAATTGTGGCTCACTCTAGGGTAATTGTCACCCTCGACCCACGCAGCGCCACTTTTTACTACCATCGGCAATGGAAAAGCTTGGAAGTTCGTCCTATTCTGTGGAGATAAAACAGTGACATGCAATCACAAAATTGAAGGGCCGAAATATGGGCTCTCACCAAAAAACCCACAGTGTAATATGGAGTCACCATCAAACAACTGTCAATTATACCCAGGGATGCCGGAAGTCGGGATGAATAAACAACCCGAGTGCTCCAGATTTCCCTTTTCAAGCGTCTGGAGCAAGTCGACGGTCTATCTTCTTCTGGAAGACCCCTTAATTTGTATCCCGCCGTAAAAGTGCACAGACTGGTAGCTGAATACGATGTCTGCGTTTCAGTTATGGTGTATGTACCTAAAAGCTTAGCACGCTTCACAAACAACAGCCCCAATTGTCTATCACTGCCATTGAAGCTTGTTTTTAAGCATTAAAAAAAGAAAAAGGATGAATTTAGGCTTAATTTACAGGGGCAGCGTAAAATTGGTGCATCGTAATCTTGACCAGGTCTGAAAAAAAAGAGAATATCCACCTGTCATGATTCCACTCTAATTTCCGGAGAGTGAGAACTGGGGTTAGCTTCTGTTCCTTTTCAGCCCTGTTCATCGGGCGATGTCACTCTTTGGGTTTACTGCGATTGACTTTTTCTTCTTATCGCGATTCTCGATTTAGTATGCTGAGCGTTTGTCGGCTTTTCGTTTTGGTAGCTGCTATCCGCGCACCGAATACGCGTTGACTGATACAAAGAACTGGGGATTTACTGTATATGATCCTTGCTAGTCTGTTTTTCTCCCTGCGGCTCCATCCGAGAAACAGGGAGACGGATTGCATGGTGATACGTTCTGGATTAGGTCGAAGGGTGACATATGCTCCCATTCTACAAATAATATTCCTCCAATCAGAGCATTTCCCCTGCCAACAACACCCTTGAATGAGATCTGAAACGAAGCTTACAAGGGCCATCTTGAGCATCCCTCTCATGACATTGCGCTATAAAGACTTCAGATCTCCCTTCGAGTTTATGCCTTTCGCTCTGCAGTTCAATAGTCTCTCTTTTCAATCTAACTTTCTACACTCTTTGACCCTGGTGGTTATCCTCTCTTTTAAAATCTCACAAGAAATCTCAACATCCTTTTTTAACCAACAACAAACCAATCCATCAAAATGAAGTTCTCCATCGTCTTCGCCGGCCTCTTCGCCTCCGCCACCATGGCCTCTCCCCAGGGCAACATTACCCCCAACACCATGGGCGCCCTCGAGCGACGCGCCTCATTCCCCATCCCCGCCTCCAAGGGCTCCGTCACCTACAAGAAGGTCCAGACCATCTCCGGCGTCTTCGACGGCGGCATGAAGACCTACGGCCGCGGTGTCAAGTGCACTGGCCAGGTTGAGGGCGGTGACGCCGATGCCGTCTTCATCCTCAAGAACGGCGCTACTCTCAAGAACGCCATCATTGGCGCTGATCAAATCGAGGGTGTTCACTGCGAGGGCTCCTGCACCATCGAGAACGTCTGGTGGAAGAAGGTCTGCGAGGATGCTCTCTCCCTCAAGGGTGACGGCAACGCCCTTATCAAGGGCGGCGGTGCCACTGGTGCTGCGGACAAGGTCATCCAGCACAACGGTCTCGGAACGGTCACCATTGATGGCTTCACCGTCGTCGACTTTGGTAAGCTCTACCGATCTTGCGGTAACTGCAAGAAGATGGGCACCCGCAACGTTGTCGTCAAGAACGTCAAGGCCTTCAACGGCAAGGTCCTCACCGGCATCAACTCCAACAAGGGCGACGTCTCCACCATCACTGGAACTTGCGCTTCTTCCGTCAAGGAGATCTGCGTTGAGTACGAGGGTACCGTTCCCGGCAAGGAGCCTAAGAAGCTTGGCTCTGGCCCCAGCAAGGCTTGCAAGTACTCTTCCGTCAAGTCATGCTAAGCGCTTTGCAATTGAGGCCTCGATGTTTATATGGAGGCAGTAATACTGTGGATGATAGATGGATGTTGGACAAGGGGTTAATAAGGTGCTTGAAGCACCTCTTGTTGAGGTTGAGAAAGCTACCAGTTCTGTACTTTCAACGTATATATCACTTTACTATAAATACACTTCGTTGAACGAACTATAAGTGATTTCATTATCAAATACGTGGCCATGAGTGCTCAAAGTAGAAACATAATACACTGCTAGACCATGCTTCTAATCTTGCAATTCGTGTCCAATCAGAACTTCTTGTACCCAAGTCCAGATACAAAAGTCTGCTGCCAAACTCGCTGTTCCTTACCCTCGGCAAGCTCAACGTAGAACTGAGCATGGCCTTCTGCAGACGCTCCATTGTACATGGCCGTGCCATCCTCCTTTCTCTCATCGGCATAGTAGAATCTATTATATATCAGTATTCTTTCTCGTAGTAGTCCCATAGATGAACTCACTTGAAGCCTTGGTCTTTGTACGACGTAGCAGCGACCTCGATGAACCAAGCAGTCGCAGCCTTTCCAACGCCCAACGACATCATTGACGGAAAGCGCACATCATTCTGAATGTTCCCAGTGTAGATGTACGTCGGGCTACTGTCTTTGGGGAAGTCTTTCCACCCCCTCACAGCTTCTTGGGCTGCGGCGTAAGCACTAAATATGTTGACTGCCCCGCTCGTCTTGAAACTGTCCAAGGGAACTTCGAATATGTCGTTGGGATCATTAGTGTCGCCATGATAAGCTATTGTCAATCAGATAAGGTTTTAGTAACGAATGTGATTCAATTACCGTTGTAGATGACGACGTGGGGATGGCCAAACTCGTTCCTGACCTTGGTAAAGGCCTGGATGACAGAGTCTGTGTCGCTGAGGTCTGTAGGGATATGTAGCTCTTTATCGGTGGAAGTAGATGGATCCTGCGACCGGGAAGCTAGAGCGAGTCTGTAGCCTTTTGCGTCAAAGGCTTCAGCGACACTTTTGCCGACCTTGGCACCGGCGCCGAAGATGAGAGCGATGGGAGAAGACATGTTGTTAGTGGAAGGTTGGATGTTATGATGCTTGGAGGTTGAATGATGATATTGATGGTCAGGGCCTTTCGGGAGAAAAAGGTGCTATTTATTCATCGTTTCACCCATTACCAATACTGCATCTCGACTTTACTAAGTACATTTTCTGGTGTTTCATTGCATATCACATTGGTAAGCGATGCTCAGGTAATCGTAATCTTCAAGCCATCAACAGGGTGACCATTTGCTTATTCTGGTTAGATCCGAGTATGAATAAGCATAATCTTGAGATACCAACTACCCGCGCGGTATTCAATGATGTTTGTCATGAATAATGGATTTCTTGAATAGTCATACTAAGTTATACAGTCTGCCACACAGCCTGAATAATACGTTGCAGATGTGAGGAAATGTGGCCAGACGTGGATGACGTATTGCTTGTGAGGGTTGCACTACAAAATCACCAGGTGTTATGCCACATGAAAAATTGGCCAGACCAAGTATCGCCAGTTCAGCAGCTGTTGCCAATATTAAACCAGTCATAGTCTAGAGAAAGGTAAAGGCCCGAGTCAATTGTCTCAATCAATTAGCTGAAGATGAAACCGGGATAATGCCCCGCTGAACATCACCTCTCTCGAGGAGCTTAGGTGCCTTGGAAACAGGCTTTAAGTAACACACTCACCAAGGAGAGAGTATACACCACAACCATTTTTCTTGTATTTATTCCAAGTGTTCTTCTGCCATTTCGAAATTTCGCACATCCTATTCCCCAACAACCCTGAATATAAGCATTCCACCCAAGTCCCAAGTGCATAGCTGGATGAGATAGCTCTGGGCTCTTGATGCATAAACCATTCAAAGTTGGAAGCCAACGCAATATCAATATTCAATCAGAAACAAACGCCTTTAAATTTAAATTTGGAGCGACAATAATGAACAAGTTGAACACCTTTCTCTTGTCAAGATCACACGTCGCGAGACAAGATTCGCGCCATGTCGACGCCAGACAAGGAGTATCGCCACGCCAGACGAAGGCATCCATTTCTCCAAAGACAGTAACCAGCTCAGACATGATGGTTGAGTACCGAGGTGCGGTTGCCTAAGCGTATTAGAATATCCACATACGCGATGGCAGTCTTTTGCATAGTGTTTCTCTAGTCTACCACGAGCCTTGATCCTTGGCCTTCTGGATCTCACTGTGGAAGGTCTCCGCCATAGCTCTCTGCTTCGCTTCGGACAAGTTCCTCTGATCCCAGCCCCAGTTGCGGACAATATTGTCTTGTCGTTCCATCTGAGCTGGCGAGTATGAGCTGATACTTGGCGTACGCGAGCGTGTAGGGGTGGCGGGCCTCCGGGAGCTGGACTTCCAGGGCTTGAAACTGCAGCCGCAGCACATCTTTATTAGGGGTAGATTTTGGGACGGTGGCAGAGCGCGAAGGAGCTTGTGTAGAATATGAGGGTAAACGATGAGTGGTGTAGAGATGAGGGAGAGCATCTAGCGGATAGTCAAGACAATTAAAGGGAGATTTAGGACGGGTCCAAGATTACTTATTTAGACTTGAACGTTCTATGCTTTCTAAAGAGACTTTCATGCATAGATATTATAAAAGTAAGATGAATTGCAGCAATATAACTGGCTGACAGACCTTAACGTGCCTAAGAAAATAAACATATAAATGGTTTGTCCAAGTTTTGAGCTAGATCTGTTATTTGTAGTTGATACTTGTGACTGAAAGCTTATATCAGCACAAAGAACTTGGTAATGTTCCTGGAAAGCATAAATAAGACTGGTTCTTACATATTAAATAATTGCCGAAAGCTGCGGGGCCAGGACAATTTAACTGGCTGAACCACGAAGCATCCATAGACAGTCACTTACTGGTATAACATGCTTTCAATATGTGTTGATGTTAAACTTTAGGCTGCCAGCACAAGTGATGAGGACATGATACCAACGGCTGAAAGGAAAGCGACCGAGGTGGTTAATTCGCTGGCAATTATTCTACGTACAACACCACCAAGTTGCATCAAAACTCCCTTGACGTCAGATACTCATATTGAGTGCTTCGCCACAAGTTCCTTAAGCTCCCTTCTCATCTCATCCTTCACCTCATCCGAAGCCCAGCACATATCAATAGCACTCTTTGCCAGAGTCGCCATGTCGCCATTACTAAACTTGCACATCTTCTTGACCAGAAGCCAATCATGCAAGATCCACGTATCTTCCATATAAGCTGGATCATCACTCCCGATAGCAATCGGGATCCCAGCGTCAAACAAGGTGCGAATCCTGGGGAAGATCTCATCAACTGGCTCGTGTCGAAGATATCCCCATGGCGTGAGCGTCATCCCAATGCCCCTCTCTTTGATGCGGCGAATGATCGCTGGGTCTTGTGCGGCGTTGATACCGTGATCGAGACGGTCGGCGCCAGTCTCACCGAGGTCGTTGACGACTTGGCGGATATGTTTATGAGCGTCTTTGTTCCCGACGTCACAGTGCGCAGTGATGCGGAAGCCGTCTTGTCTAGCTCTTTTGTATACTTCTTCAAACATCAGAGGAGGGCGATCGTTCTCATCTGAATCAAGACCAATTCCGACTACGATATCGCGGTAGGGCAGAACAGCCTCGTAGGTCTCCATGGCTGACTCTGGTGACATGTCACGCAGAAAGCACATGATCCACTTCGACTTGACCTATGACTTGTTAGCCATAATCATACCCAAGATCGTGCAGACTTACATTCAATCGCTTTTCGGCTTCTTCCTGCGCCCGACGGAAGCCATCCATCACAGTCTTGAAAGCAACTCCACGGCGAGTATGACCTTGCGGGTCAAAAAACGGCTCACAGTACCTCACATTCATACCCGCAACATGCTCAAAGTAGTTCATGGCAAGGTCATAAAAGTCCTCTTCAGTAACAAGAACTTCGAACCCCCCATAGTAGGCCTCGAAGAAAGTAAAACTCTCCTCAGCGTTGTCAATCTGGTGACCTGGACGGGCCTCCATAATATAGTACGAGGCTCTGAGCTGCTCAAGATTGGTGTATACAGTTCCAGTGCGCTCGAGCTTAAGAGTCTGGTTGTTGCGCTTGGCAAGTTTCCAGCGGAGCTCGGGGGTTAAAGTGCCCTCGATATGGACGTGGAGTTCAACTTTGGGAAGATCAAGGATGAATTTGTCGTCCGAGTCTATGAGTTCTTGGCGGAGCGACAGACGCTCTTCGAGGGGCATGGCGAACTCCATTACAAAAGGCTTGGGAATAATTCTTGATTTTGGGTGTAAGAAGAGCCTGATAAAAGACTTGAGAGATGTTTCTTGGGTGAATAGCAAAACTTGAGGATAATTGATCAGCGTTTTATACTTAATGAGGTTGTAGTGGCCAAGTACGCTAGACCCAAATAGAGTCTCTCGATCTCACTCGCAGCCGGAATGGCGAGACTAAACCTGAATAGGCTGCTCTTCAAGCGAAATACCTCCGATCATTCAGGGTAAACTTGGTCAATGAATCAGAAATTCATGGTGTGACTCACCTTCGGTTGATGATGCCCCGAGGGCGTATCCGCAGACTTCAGTTCACAGAGACAACGCAAGTACGTAGTATATGGCTACAGGTTGGAATACACCTGGTACGACCGCCAATTGAGAATAGTGACTTTGTATAAATAATCCGAGGCTAATGCGTGTGCAGCCAACTGGGGACATCTGGCTCTGTGTCAGGCATCATATATGAATGCTCATCAATCAGCTCTGATATTTTGGTTTCCAACTCCTTATGCCTTTCTTCCATATCCTCTTCCTCACGAGCCAAAGCAACAAAGTCCATGATACTCTCGCAATCCTCCCAGATCCTTGCCCTGTTTCTTATCCCTGGCAACGGGCTTGTCGCGGGGCTGAACAGGAACCATACTCGCCTCCAATTCAATTCACGCCGCTCGCCTTTGCCATGTATCCACGCTTCCACATTTCTGCGAAAGCTGTGCCAATCATTCAGCAAGCGCTTTAGCTTTTCATGGTAAGGTGCAATTATCTCCGCTCGGCGCTGACGGTTAGCAGCCTTGGTCACATGGTGAACTTGTTCCATCTCAGGGTCCTCAGAGAGAATCGGTTCCCATCGATCCTCCTCCTCCTCTTCAGTTTCTAGTCCGACAGGGAGTGTTGGAGGTGGAACACCAAGAGGGCAGAGAGGATCCCATGTTGGCAGACAGTCACGAGAAACGGGATATTCGTTATTCTCAAGAACCTCCCACAGCCAAGGCATGTCTCTCATTACATTGTCTTTGAATATTGGCTGCGCAAGCTTGACCATTACCCTGCAAGTCTTGGCCATGCTGTCGACGTCGGTAATGTCAAGAAACGACAGAGCATGTTGAATAATCTCAGCAGGCAGGGCCAAGAGACCTGTCGTCTGCTGGGTATATCCCTCAGTGCATAAATCTTGTATGCATGACTTTAAAACTCGAGATATACCTGGGATCTCAACAGGGTTTGCGACAATCCACTCGTCACCTGGGATATGGAGCCAAGGCTGATCCCAGTCCTGGCGGGCTCGTTGCAACTCTGGCAAATGCAACTGTTTGCGCCTCAATTCCGGAATACGATCTCCAAGGCCATACGATGCAGGCATATTTCGCATCTCGCGCCAGTGCCAAAGTCCATTCAGGTCAACGTAGCCGAGACGCCGCAAGGATAACTTTGCGTACATATCCAAACAGTATGAGTGCGCTGGCAGTGGGATCAGTGACTCTTCAAGCTCCTAGCATGGACTGTTAGCAAAGGCCAAAGAGAAAAATAGCTTGGCGCATAGACTCACGATACAGCCCTCGCCGATATACTCCCAGCCAGTGGTTACCTCTTTCAAGCCATGTCTTGGCGGGTAAAATGAAAGCCACCCTCTGAAATGGCGGCTTTCGATTAAGTTTGAGCCATTTGACTCTCCGGATATATAGAAGAGATTGCTGCTGCTCCCTTCGAGGATCTGATCACTTTTATCAGGTCTCCAACTTGACGGCTTGGGCATGAGAAATCGGACATTTCGACAGTTCTTCATTTGCGCAACGCTAAGGACATGGCCGTTGATGCCTTGCAGACTTTGGCATGAGGGTGAGGCGATATGTTCTGGGAGAACGTTTGAATGGTCAAGACGTTGTAGAGACCATTTTTGTGGATATTTCCGATTGCCTGAATAATAGGCTAGGCCGTTATACCATGTGCCGTGTGGTAGCCGATCAAGATATGGAGAGGCAGAGAGATCCGAAAGAGGATACTGGCTGGGTGCATCATTTGAGTAGTGGCTATCTTCTTCTCCAGAGAAAGATGAGTCCCCAGACTCAACACCGTCACTCTCAGTCTCCCATCCTGAATCATACTCCAAAGGCTCTTCATCGCTGGAACTCTGTGCATCTGGCGTCCAATCTGGGTCATCCTCCTCGTCCAGGTCCGGCCAAGCACCAACTTCCGGAGGCCGAGCTGGACCCCGATCAGCAGTTGGGCATTGCTGACAAGATGCGTCGTCGAACTCGCCTTGGTAAGGCCAAGCAGTGAAGCCGGCATAATCGGCGCCCTCAAAATTCCAGGCTGCGCTGGGCGGTTCGTCTGGCGTGCGGATGCGAGCGGTTGCCATGTCGACACCGCAGATTTGACAATTGAAGGAGTACATGATCGTTGAGAAAGGCCCAGCCTTTACACGTCTCTGTGCTCTAGATGGAGATGGATCTTAGTACAGCCTTTACAGAGATTGGCTATGCCTTGTCAATGACCCGTAGTGGAAAAGGGACCTCGTTGACTCTTTCCAACCGCTTTGCAGCCTTGGTTGTTTTGCATAAAGTGGACTCAGTATGCGGAAGAAATTGGCTCATCGGTGCCCTAATTCCGCAGAAGCCATGCCTCTAACCTAGACAAGCTAGGTTTATTTGCGAATTGTGAGTATCCCTGTCATAGTTATTAAAACTTAACCTAAACCAAGTCCTTTTATAAAGAGGTTAATGGAAGGTTGTAAGTACTGTATAGAATATTAGATCATTATCAATTTAATAATTACTAATGAAAATATAATCCTCTAATAAGGGCACTTCTTCTGGCGACATTAAGCAGGGTACCATGACAGACTAAATCACTGCTGGGAGAATCGTTTTACCTTTAGCACGATAGTGGGCTCACTTTCGTTTCGCATTGCCTCACTTTCTCTTGTCTTATATGCATTTTTCGTAAAACGAATAGCAAAAGATCACTTCATGTATATGTAATAAGCTTACATCCCGTGAAAGTCGGACTGGCAGATTATGCCTTTTACTAATACGAGGCCACCTGCTCCCAATACGAGGTACCCAACATTCTGCGCTCGAAAATATCTGCAGAATGCCTTGTCAGGCTCAGTCTCGTATAAACTTGAGCATTATCTTTGAAGTAAATAAGAGCAGTAAGCCCTCCAGCCATAGGGTCTAGCATACGCAGCACCATCGAGACTCAAATAGCAAAACAGCCACTTCAAAGACGTACTGTCTCTTCTCTTGACTCCTGTAAACACAACTGATACTGCAATTATGCATTTCACCAGCATCACCACTATCATCACCGCCATTCTGGCCAACACTGCATCTGCAGCTCCGGCACCTGCTAAACCCGCCGCTGACAACAATCTCGCAGTTGTCGTGGTCGGCGCAATCCGAGGCTTCGGATATGAGCAAACAAGGACTCCTGTCCGCGTCCCGTTTGGGAAGCTTACGCACTTCGACCATCTCCCAGTCACCTCCCTCTCAGTCAGAGGTGTCATGGTCTCGGGAGATGGCCTTCCAGTTCCGGATATCGGCAAAGTTAGATGCCGCCGGTACAAGGACCAGTATGGTCTCCAGCTCGGCAGCCTTGAGCTCAAGAAGGGGAAGAACGCGGAAATTTCTACTAACGATGTGGACTTTGCTTGGGTTTTGTGTCGGGTTGAAGAGTAATTGTTAGGTTTTGTGGAGGGAATATGCAACAAGTGCATGATCTCACAACTTGAGTCTCAGTGGGCTACCGAGGCGAGGTTGGATAAACGATAGCGGAAGTAAGGACACAGATGTACATATTCCTATTACCTGTATATGTAATACTAGGTTTTAGTTACAAACAATTACTCGAACATCACCTCTTCCTAGATGTAAGAACCATCTTAAGCTCAGAGGTATCCAGAGTAAAATGATCTTTAAGACCTTCGAGGAACAACGACTTTGACAAAGCTTCCTCAACAGCAAGGCAGATGTCGAAGCGATGCAAGATCATACACGTAGAGTAACCAACTTCCATGAGACCCAGTTGCTTACCCACACATGCATAGCGTCCTGGGCAATTTGGTCAACCTTCAGAAGGCAAAACCATGGTGTTACAGACACGGTTAAGACTTACCAACTGAAAATGGAGCAAATACTGAACCGTCTTTTACCATCTCTGGTTTTGTCGTCCAACGCTCTGGGACGAAGTCATCAGGAGCAGTGAAGTACCGTTCATCTATTAGCCAGGTTAGCTTAAAGTAGTACATCGAGCGGGAATTTGCTCCTCATATTGTGCTGCATACTTCGATATAGCGTGTAGGATGGAACAGTCACTATGGTATCTCCAGGGATGAAGATGTCGCCGACTCGTAGCCCTTCTGGAGGAGTCAATCGTTGCAATCCAGACGGAACTGGAGGAAAAAGTCGAAGTGTCTCATCAATACAAGCTTGTAGGTATGTCAACTTGGAAAAGCTTGAGTGATTAGGTTTTGAAGAGACGGAAAACAAGTTGTCGATCTCGTCTTGAAGCCGGACGCACGCATCTTTGTTGGTAGCTAACAGGAAAAATAGGCAGGTCAGTGTAATAGAAGTAGTATCACTGACACAAGATTAGTCTAGTGAAATTATTACGCGTACATTGACATCATACCTTCCAGCAACAGCTATCAGCTGCATATCAGCCTGTAGGTTTAGCCAATCCTGTTCTTTTGGATTCATCTGGGACTTATAATCTTCAAGAAGCCACGAGAAGATATTCGGAAGGTCCGGCTTGTTCTATATAATTCCGTCAGCTTTGTATCTGAAACTTATATGCTGTCATGGCAAACCTGTTCTTGATGTCGCACCTGATCGCCAAGCCATTTTTGGAAGATGGCATCTTGTCGACCAAGAAATGGCATCGCTCGGAAAAGGGGAAACATCCAGATCAGTTGACTAAACGTACCGGCCATTACCATATGCGACTCGACCAGTGCCATGAATGGATGCTTAATGCCGTTTGTCAACATGTTAAAGCTCTGCCCAAAAGCCAGGTCACCCATGGTATCGAAACTGTAAAACTTGAACCACTTTGCAATGTCAATAGTAATGTCTTGGTTCTGTTCTAGTCGATCGAGTAATTGATTGGTGTATTTGACAACGCGGGGCTCGTAATCTCGGAGGGCTATGTGAGATGGGTTAGGGTTGGCTTTTATTTAAGCTTGATAGCGGCTATTCGGAAGTCACCCTTTGAGCTAAATGCCCTGTCCCAGGCTCGTCGCCTGCGAGAATGATCGTTCTTGTCGCGCGACATGTGGAGTGAGATAGCCGGCTGTTCGATGTTGTACCAAGGCCCCTTGCCGCATGGCGAATTGTTGGTGTGTATTGCATGGAAGATCTTGCTATCGAGGATGGATAGTGCCGATGGTCCTATACAATACTAGATTAGCTCCATAGGTATATGCCGAGGACGCTGCCACTTGCCGACGCGCACGATATCCCCATATTTTCTGTGAAGGTCCTGAATCTCTCTATAGAGCTGAAAGCTAGCAACGGAACGCTTGGTGAGATTAAAGTTGGAGACTCTGGACATGAAAGGACCCGGATACTGGTACAAGCGGTGAAAGAGGCTAATGCGATAGATGAATATGCTGCAAAAGGTCCCTGAAACCATCAAAGACACCATGTACATGGACGCAATGATGGACTCCAAGAAACTGTACGACGATCCAGCCTCTGTAGTCCCCAGCCTCTTGAAGCTAAGGGCCAGGAGACCAGCGATGATCAGAAGTCCTTGGAGTATCTTGATGGTGTAGAGATCCCATTCCCCCTTTCTAAAGATCAAAAGGTGGGCAAGTATCCCGGTTGCCAACCCGGTTATGATGGCCAGTGAAGTCGGGTACATTGTCGAAGCGGTATCGTTGATGAACGCAGCGTCGGAAGCACTGAGGAAACGCTGAAAGGCAGGTTATAAAAGACTTGTTGGTATCCGGAACGAAAAGATTCCGGTCAATCAAAGAACTGACCGGGCAGGCAAAGAGTCCTCTCCGTTGGGCTCGTTGATATTGGACTGGTAGAGCTGCACCTTGCCAGATATGGCTGACATAGGGAATAGATGACAGACCCGAGCACACTGATCTCACCTCCAAGGATTCGTTATTAAAATCAGCTAATTCGCCCTCCTTAGGAAGAAGTCGGGAGCTAATTTGACATCATGGCATGGATTGGGGTAGACCTGCCAGTTAGATATTTGGTGAAACAAAGCAGCAAGGATGAAAACAAGATGTGTGCAGAATTTGATTCGATATAGCATGATATCGTGGAACGCCGGCATCTTAGCTCCGTCTTTCCATGATGACATGGTTGAGTGGAAGCCCTACTTTTGTAGCTTCCGTCTCACTTCATTTGCCACCTAATGATTCCATGGCTCCGATGCCATATCACAGAACATGGTGTGTAGACACAAGGGGTATAGATAGTGAATTAAAGTATATAATACTCGACCGTCTACAATGCATCCAATAGGAGGCATCGAGAAAACGCGACTTAACAGCCTCGGGTGGCGTATAATGCAATATAAAAATAGCGGCAGTTGAGCACGGAACGTCGTTCCGGGCGATATACCGGGTTGAGATGCGTTGCTATCAAGAACCCTGTTCATCTATACCTGATCGGCCTCGTCAAATCTTATTCACTGGCACCCCTGTCAGCGGGCTTATAAAGCCGTGACAAACTTTCCCTACCCGGTATTATGCATATGAAAGTTTGCGGAAGTACTCCGTACTTATCACGGAACGCTGTTTGAGGGTGTAGGGAGAAGAGTATTCGTGTGTCCTATCACGTTTCCGATCGGAACGAGAGTATCGGTACGATTTTGCTTACGAGTATTTTTACTCTTGCGAGAATTGTGTAACTAGCCAGACTGTACAAACTAGATGTAGACTATTTAAACGCCGGGGAAATATTTTTTGCTTCTTTCACTTCCTGCTTATCATCTCACCTCCTTGAATTTTCGTTTATACTACATCATATTTTGAGTTTCACAGCCATGCAAGCCAATCAAAAGCTCTGCATTGCTATCTTTGGCCCTACCGCCTCCGGGAAGACCAAGCTGGGGGTTGCCATTGCGAAAGCCTTTCCGAGCGAGGTTATCTCTGTCGACAGTCTACAGTGTTACAAGGCGGGCAGCATTATAACCGCCAAGCCCACTGCTCAAGAGATAGCTGATGTTCCCCATCACCTGATCGATTATCTCGAGGCTGATGAGGAACCCCATGACTTTGTGGCCGTGGCTGCAGATAAGATGGAAGAAATCACAAAGCGAGGGAAACTCCCTATTCTTGTTGGAGGCTCAACTTCACTCACAATCCCTTTGATTCATGAGGCACTTAAGCGAAAGTACCGGTTCATTGCAGCAACTTTGATTCCGTGTCAGTCTACATACTGGCAGTCCATCCAAGCGAGGACCGGCGACATGCTCGAGAGAGGTCTCTTGGCTGAGCTTGAGGAGCTAAGGGGTCTTCAGAAGAATTTGCTTGGTGTTAACGATAACACATGCTTCCATAAAGGCGTATGGAAGGCCATCGGGTACCAAGAATTCTATCCCTATCTCGAAGCAGACACGTCATGCAAGACGCGCCAGTCCTCATTCCAGAGAGGCCTCGCACTCACCAACGCCAACACCTTGCAGTATGGCTTCCATCAACTTGAGTGGATACGCGGGATCCTGAACCCTTTCCTGCATCAGGCGGGCGTGGTATCCATGAGCCTCCCTGTCACTAGCAAGGCTTCGTGGATGTCAGATGTAGAGATACCTGCCATCTCAATGCTCAACGAACTTTGCTACAACTTGCGCGCGATCAAAGTCCCCGCCAACGGCACATCGAACCCCAGCCCCAAGTCTCGAGTCGTGGGCCTTTTGTAGATCTCTCTTTTCTCCTACTTGTCGACGTTACACTAACCCTACGCTAGTGGTGGATCATCGCCCGGGAACGATCCGAGACATATCGATGCGGCTAAAAAGCTAGCTTATGCCCTGCACCAACACGATTTCAAACTCGTCTACGGCGGCGGGACAACTGGGATCATGGGCGCCATTGCCAGCACTCTGGTGCAACTCTCGGGACCAAGCGCCGTGCAAGGCTTCATCCCCGTCGCCCTCGCGAAATACGAGGAGAAAACAACCAAGAGAAGTGCTGACCCGTCAAAGTTCGGAAATCGGACCGTTGTAAAGGACATGCATACACGCAAGAGGCTCATGATCGAGGCAGTCATTGGTGGCGCCCCCGGGAGCGGCTTCGTTGCTCTGAGCGGCGGGTATGGTACCCTGGAGGAACTCCTTGAGACAACTACTTGGTACCAGCTTGGTATTCATCAATGCGGCATCTGTGTCTTTGATGTTTGCGGGTTCTACAAGGGTTTGATGGACTGGGTTCGTCAAGCTGCACAGGCAGGGTTTGTTGGCAGAGAGGATGCCACTATTCTGCGGGTTGCAACGACGGCTGAGGAAGTCATTGATGGCCTGAGCACCAATGACCACCGTTATTCAAGGATGGGTGAGCTAGAATGGGATTAGTTAGTACCTCATTGGGACAAGTGCCTCAGGCATAGCAGCATTACGATATATCATGTTCACCAGTCACACTGCATGTATTCCACGTCTCTTTGCATCTTGATACTCAAGTAAACCGGCATCTAGCGAGAAGGTGATAGAAGTCTTACAACTGCCGCTTCCCCCGGCAAACTTATGAGTTTTCGTAAAGGAGCCAATAAACCCTTGCCGTTGACAACCCGCATTAACTTAAACGCCACTTACAAGCGAGCGGCCTCAAATTCTATAGTGTTTCACCCCCCAAGGTAACCCATGCCAAACTCTGTTACCCGTTAAACATTCCGTTATAACCGCAATTCTTACTGCAGAATGTCAGATGTTTTTAAGTTTATACGACTTACGTAGGGTCCGTGACCTATCAAGGGGGAAATAACGACGGAGCAGTAGGTTTTGTCGGTACGTAAAGATTGTGGATTGGTCTGGCGCGTGCTTTAATGAGGGTATTTCAATGAGGTCGAATTTGTGGATTCCCAATTAATCGTTCCGAGTTGATTTTATCAGTCTGTGCATAACTGCATAATTGTGCGATACATTTTTACATTACGTGTTATACTCTTATTCACAATCTGAATATGGGATACTGTGAGGTAACCATCGTGGGAGCTGGCTTTGGTGGTATCTATCTCCTTCACACACTCCGCCAAAAGGGATTCCAATGCAGGATTCTTGAAGCAGGTCGTGACATCAGAGGCACCTGGCATCACAACTGCTATCCTGGAGCTAGAGTTTGACACCAATATGCCGCTGTATCAGTTTTCATTTCCTGAATTTTGGAATGTGAGTGTCTCGTAAAATATCGCACCAGTGAGAAGTATACTTACCATATCTTTGCTAGAGTTGGACATGGTCTGAGAGATTTCCCTGTCGTGATGAGATATGTCGATATTTCGACCATGTTGACAAGGTTCTGGACATCAGAAGGGATATTCTTTTTAACAAGAAAGTCAATTCAGCACGATATATCTCCGAGCCGAGACTATGGAAGATAGGCACAGATGATGGCGGCGTCGAAACTTCGAGATTTCTATTATTAGCGACTGGCTTCAGCTCGGAGCCTTACATACCAGATATCAAGGGCTCAGAGACTTTCAGCGGCAAGATTTTTCATTCCGCACGTTGGCCAGCCTCGGGTATCGACTGGGTCGGCAAGAGAGTCTCAATAGTCGGGACAGAAGCAACAAGTGTTCAGAGAGCTAGATGCAAGGCCTGTTAAGAAGGTCTCTTGGACAACACCTGGAGGGTTTGGATGACACCATCACCAGGTTGCCGGAAGAGCACCTGGTCTGAGTGCGCTTACTAGTATTCTGTCTGCGCATTCCAGTAACAATTTGCAGTTCATGTATCGACATAGATAGATCTGTCTATCAAGTGATACAATTTACAATTTACTCTTACCCTGGCTGGTAACCTTCATTAAAGCCAATCCATTACTCAAAACAACCTTGCCACCGACGACCTGCGTAACAAACCTCACCTCGGACCAACCGTCCTGGTTGGCCCCCATAACCCACGCATGCGTAACCAGCTTGTCGCCCGGCCTCACAGGACTAGCAAACCTCGCTTGGTACTCCTTGATGTTGGCAGGGTCCCCACCACCAAGCTCCTTCAACAGTGAATGAGCCGTCGAGTTCCACGAGTACAGCCCATGCATAATTGTGCCTCCAAAGCCCATCTTCTGTCCGGGTTCAGGATCAGCATGCAGAGGGTTGTAATCGCCATTCAATCTGTACAGCAGCGCCGACTCGGCGGTGGTCTGGACCTCAATCGTCGCATCGGGGGCCTTGTCTTTCGGCGGAGGGTAGTTCTCCGTAGCAGGACCCTTGGGGCCGCCCCAGTTGCCCTGGCCGATGAAGAAGCCGCTGCTGATGACGCGGGTGTGCACCTCGCCAGACTCTACATCGACAAGGTCAGTCTGCGTCTCAAGGACGGTGCCGGGGCGACCCTTGTCGTAGACGCCGATGACCTTCTGGCGGGTCTCGAAACTACGGCCCGCGGAGGTGGTTGGGAGGGGCTTGAGGAATTGGATCTTCCGCTGGCCGTCCACGACGCGCGTGTAGTCAAGTTTGGGGACACCGGGGATTTGAACAGCTTTGCTTTCCTTGTAGTAGTCGACTACTTCCTGGGAGTCCTTCTTGAAGGCTGCGATGGGTTAATGATTGGACCTAGAGGGTGAAGCAGCGGAACTTACGAAGGATGACGGGGTAGGTAGGGAAGACGGCGAATTTAGGGTGAAACTCCTATGTCTTGTCAGTACGAGCTCAACTTTTCTAGACAGGATGACGACGGACGTAGAGGAAGTGTAGCTCATCAACGGTGGCGCCGATGGTAGTGGCGAAAAGAAGGACATCGCGCTGTAGCCACGTAACCTTGACAGGCGGGTACTCAAAACCAACACCGGGAGTTGACATGATGAGTGATTGAGAATGTGCAAATGTGAGTATGTGGAAGAACAATGGAGGAGAAAACAAAGAGGAGACAGATTGGCTATATACCCCGGATTTCATTAGTAGCCAAGTGAAAAGAACCGAGGTTTGCGGGGTGTGGGGAAGGGACGTAGTTTTAATACCCCAGACTTGATTGGTAGCCAACTAAAACAAGCCGAGGCTTGCAGGGTATCAGGAAGGGAAGATATTCTGAAGAATAAACTATTATAATTTTTAGTAGAGTCTATATATTTAAAAAGGTAAATTGTTTTACTTTTAATATATTAATTTAGTTTTTCTTATTAAGATTTTTATGTATTATATTAACTACATAATACGAGTTTTGAGTTACATTACTATTAGACAGAGCTTTCTAGGATCTAAAGCCTTAGCCTAGATAGAAAGAGCTCAATGTCTTTACTCTGTAGAGTAAAACAGCATTTGAATCTTGATTTTCTAGTTATACAAGGGGGCTGATGATTTAACAAGGCGCAGCCATTGATAAGCAGTTCATGATAACGTTGCGCTTTAATGGCTGACATATACGGTGATACGACAATTAGTCAGGCTCAATTTCTTTGCGTCACGTAATCTTCAACCTGGAGCTGGACTTATAAGCAGGCCCAAAGAACCCACCATTTCTATCAAATAGCATTAAAACATGAAACATATGATGGCTACTACAAAAGGCCTCATCAATATTCGCCCAGGCCTCGCTGAGCTTCAGGATATTCCTGTGCCAGCACTTGAACCCGGTTACATCAGAGTCAAACCCACCGCGTGGGCCATCAACCCAGACGATACTTACCACCTTGGCCTAGAAGGTGATGAGAGTTGTGTCGATACCGTTATAGGAACGGACTATGCAGGTGTTGTTGTAGAAGTTGGTCCTGGAGTGGAGAGGGACTTCAAAGTTGGGGATCGAATTGCTGGAGGTATTAGCGGGCAGTATGTAGAGTCCTCGAGATGTTGGTATGAGGCCGGTATTGACACATTACTAGGAATATTTTGCGAAAGCATGATGGCGCCTTTGCGCACTTGATTCATGTAAAGGGAGATATTCAGATGAAGATCCCTGATAACATGAGTGATGAAGATGCTGCGACGCAAGGGATTGCACTCATCACGATGGTATGCTGAGCCCTCCTGTAGGTTATTGGTTTATGCTAATGGGGTTTTGACAGGGCGTTGGCTTATATCAGCATCTCCATCTTCCCCTTCCAGATGCGCCAGCAAAAAAACCCTTCCCTTTCTTTATCTATGGTGGCAGTACAGCCATGGGAATAGCCGCAATCCAATTTGCGAAACTCGCTGGCGCCACAGTCATTACCACTTCCTCTCCCGCCAATGCCGACTATGTCAAGTCTCTGGGTGCCGACCACGTCCTCGACTACAATTCCAAGACTCTCACCGATGACATCCTCAGAATATCAAGCGGACCCCTTCTCCACATCTTCGACACCCATCCCAACCCAACCAGCATCACCGCCTCCGCAGCAATCCTCCAAAAGTCCCCCTCCGCGATCTACATTTCCCTTAATCCCGGCCCGGAACACGAAGTCAAACGCCTCAACCCCCGCATCACCGCCGAATCTATCCTCGCATACTCAGCCACAGGTAATCCATGGATGTACGAGAATGAGCTTTTCGAGGCTGTACCAGCAGATTTTGCATTCCAGAAAAGATTTGTCAGAGTGGCTGAGAAGCTGTTCGAAGAGGGGCTAGTGAAGCCGCCGCGTATTTTTCTGAATAGAGGGGGGAGTGGCTTGGAGGGCGTTTTGAAGGGGCTGGCAGAGATGAGGGAGGGGAGGGTGAGTGGCGGGAAGCTTGTGTATACGCGAGAGTGAGGATTATTAATCTTTGCGTTTGAGAGGTAGATCTGTAACCATCAGAGGAGTATTGACGTAAAGTTGGAGATTGAATTGACGGATTAAATATTAAATATTACCAGTCACTATCATCTCAATTAGAAAGCCAATCCTGCCGTTGAGCTCGTTCTGCTATTCGTACAATGGAAATCTTGCAACGGAGCTGGAGCTGGAGCTGTCGCAACCGTAGTCTCAACTGTCCTCATAATTCCCGTTTGACTCATACGCCCTTGAAACTCTATCTCAATGGAACTATCGCGGTCGCCTGCTTCGACGTGAGTTCTATTATTCCCGGTTAATGCTCCATGGACACCTGAATGGGACATCGGTGGCTTTGTTATAGTGTTTGTTACCACGCTTTTCGCATGGTTGGCGCTGGAGTGGTGATAAGTGTTGTCTTTGCCTGTTGCGCCTGAAGAACGGACAATTTTCGTGATGAGTTCGGCCATCTTCATTTCAATTTGGAGCTTGAGTAGGTAGCAGACTGGATGGAATGAGAGATAACTATGAGCTGTCAGTCAAGATCTGTTGCGAGTCGAGGTACTTACACCAGACTACTTGGTAAAGACATGAGACCAACCAGCACAGCCTAGAATACGTCAGTTGTTGAAGGATAATTTAATCACTCTACTTACATCTAGTGAAAGAGACACGAAAATGAGAAACAAGTTCATTCGGTACAGAGGGATATACTTGGTCAAGCCATTCTCAATAAGCCTTGACCGCACGAGATAGATGAAATACGCATTTAATGCAGCATCAACCAGCGCAAAGATAACTTTCTCACATCTATCCCAGATATTATTCAGCCAGATCCATCGGTCATTGATCTGTAGGCGCGCTGGCATCCAAATGATAAAGACGCTGATGTTGACTGCCAGGATAATGGCAAACACGATCCATTTGAGACGCGTAGCTCGGCCAGGGACAACCATTAGGAGACCGAGTCGGTTGAGGATGATCTGAAGAAGGAATTGGACTTGAAGAGCCCAAAACAGAGCTGACGTATGTCAGAACACCCTCCCAGCGATGGATGGTTGAAAACCTACCAACAGAGAAGTAAAAGCCAAAGCTGGGCCAGAATCAGTAAATACTTGATGCGGAATACGAGCAATAACATAAAATCACCTTGGATCTATGTATTGCCGCTGAAAGCCCCAGGCCAAACATCCAAGGACCATACTGCTGAACCAAACCGCCCAGATCATAGCAACGTAAGAGGTTATGCGTTGACACCTCTTCCATGCTCCCCAGGTCTGCTCCGACGCCTTGGCCACCGAGAACACGGCGACACCTAGAGAAAAGCCCCAGAAAATGCTGGCGGTGTTCATGTCGACTTCTCCGGGGACCTCACGGACGTATCTGTCCGGTATTAAAAAGCCGTATTGACCCATATTAGAGATTCGTGAAGAAAAAGAAATAGAGAGAAACGGCCAGACGCGGGGAGTCCTCGTGACGAGAGGAATGAGTTTGTTAAATATTGCATGCGGCATTCTCCATTCCCTTGGCCATAGCCATGGAACAAAGACATGGCTCTGCACTAATGGATAGATCAAACTCAAACCCGGGGTAAAACTCAATAGCTCAGATCTAAGCAGACGATCAACGCCAAGATCTGCCGCATTACAGCGAGGCTTATGCAGATACCACTAGAACAACTGAAGAATGCACGGTTTCATGTAGCTGGACTCATTCGGGTAAAGGTTATTGACAGATCAGAGACAGAAGCGGATCGTGGCGCTGAGACTTGGACTAAGCTGGGCGTGGCTTCAGGGTTCCCCCAGATCTGCACAAGGATTGGGATCGACGACTGAACTTTGATGACTACCGGATTAAGTGCTATATGAAAGATTTATCGCGACTTGGCCAATGGCTTTTAACCTAGCTCTGTCGGATTGAATGCTACGTAGGTTGGCATCAACGTCGGCTCTTATTAATGGTTTGTTGATGGAATTGTTCAGGCGTCAGAGGGAGTTCAGCTGAGTGACATGCTGCAGGGACAAAAGCTTAATTTTGATCATCCCAAAGCTTGAATATTGCCTGTTTCAAAATCAGCCTATTCTCAACTACTGTGCTTGACCGTTTCAAGGATAATGAATGCTAACTAAGATCACGGCCGAAGGATGAGGACGGGTCAGATTCTGGATACAGCGCTAAATTATTATAACCAGGATCTATTAGCGCCGCTTGTAAGGCGAGTCTCATTGTCAGCCAGGCTGACTTCGTCTTACTCACCGTAGTCACCAAAAATGTCCTCACCAGAAGAAATCGCGGGCAAATGGCTCCTCAGCCTCTGCAGCGGGAAGCCCTCCGCAGAAAGAGATCAACTCCTCACCCATCTCGAGAAAGTAAAACTCGACGAATTCTTCACTCTGCATGGAAGATCACCCGTCTTCAAGACGTACCATGTTGAAGCCGTGCGTAAGTGCTTGGCTAAAGAGCTGAGGGTGGATTATTCTCTGGCACGCGCGCTGCTGGAGAAGGACGATGCGGGAGACTTGTTTGTCGGGGAGAGTGATTTGCTGCAGGTTGCGATCAAGAGGGCAAAGATTGAACCGGGGTATTTGGGTGAGGACGCGAAGAAGTCGAACCCCGAGCTTTTGGAGATGGTCAAGTTGCTTATGGCTCATGGGGCGGCTGTGAATTGTTTCGATGATGAGGGGTACTCACCGCTTACTTATACATGTATTCTGGGGTATGAGGAGCTCTTTCGCTTCTTGATTCAGTCTGGAGCGGACATCTCAACAGTCCAGCAGCGCAGGTCTCCAGAGCAGCTCATCAAAAGGCGAAAGGCCACCATAGCTAGAGAGACTGTGGAAGATGCTCCTAAGGAACAAGCCAACCTTGTTCAGGTTACTCTTGACGCTTTGATCTCTTCGCAAGAAATCGTCGACATGAGGTGGGTTGGGTGGCCCCCTGGTCTCAATTTTGACGTACCATTATGGGATCTGGATATCGAAGCTACCTGGGGCGGTATCATTATGTATCTCCTGGGGCAGGGTCTTTCATGTCCCAAAGATGATCCGGGGCTGGTGATGATGCTTCATATTGCTTGTCGCAAAGGAGCGCCGGATGTTGTGAAGAAGCTCTTGGCCTATGGGGCCGCTGCTGGTGTCGGTGGCCCAAGAATGGCTGATTGTGGACAGGGCGAGGGCTCGACATTTGGAACAGCGATGCATGCTGCAGCTGCAGGCCGTAACATCGATATCACTTTGGCTTTGAGGGAACATGGCGAAAGCGCCAGCTGTCGTCGGCACTGCATTTTCAACCGCAGCAACACACAGGGAGACCTGACGCCCGTCGAAGTCGCGATAGCAGCATACCGCCCTGAAAATGATGGAAACCTCCTCGAATTTCTGGAAGCGTTTATGGCACACGCGAGCGACCTTGAAGATTCTGACTACCAGGCCGTACTGAGATATTGCGCGCAGAACAATGAGCTCGATGCAGCCGAGCGACTTCTTAACAATGGGGTAAGGCTTGAAGAAGTGCCAACCTGGGTTTCGAGCGTCGATATGGCAAAGTTGCTTGTTTCTCATGATATCCAGCTTGATCCAGCGGCGTTGCAGGAGAGGGCCCTCAAGAGAGGAAGACTAACTCTTCTCCGCTGGTGTGTTGGTAAGTACGGTGCGTCACTGCCCGACGATCCTAAGTCGTGGGGCGAGATGGTAACGTGGCTTCTCTCCTCTGGCACGATGTACAATGAGCAGACGAAATATCTCATCACTGAGTACCCAGGTCCGCACATCGACATGGTTCTCATCTCAAGGCGACGTCTTCATCGTCAGAACCTTAAACCAAGGAAGACAAGTTGGCTTCACACCGCTATCATCAAGGATAACTTGCCGGTTATCAAGATGCTGTTGGAAGCCGGATCTGATGTTACGTGTCCTGGGTTGTATGCTGATGCGCCCACTGTGATGAGGAAAGGCGATCGAGTGTCTTTCCGAAATGTTTCGGACAGACTTTATATTGTGAGGATTTTGGAGGAGAAGCTCTCTGGGGATAAGGAGTGGAGTATGCCTTCTTACCAAGAGGTGAGAAAGCGTGTTGCTCAGACTGTGATGGTTGAGAGGCGAGCTTGGGATGAGAAGATAGAGAGAATGGTGAAAAGCAGACAGGAGGTCCCTTATGCAACTACGCAAAGACTGGATGACTCAGTTCCATCTTCTCCTTTGGGGGTCACTTCTTCTGCAGACGTGTATCAGCCTCTGAGCAGCAGCAGTGCTTTTCGACTTCTCGAGCTCTACCCATCAAGCAATCGAACAGATCATCTCGTAGGACGGCTGGTTGATAGCGACATCACTTTCCAGCCAGACTACGAAGCCCTCTCCTATGTCTGGGGAGACATAATACCTGCCAGGTACATCAACCTGGGCGATCAAGACATCCCAATCACACCAAACCTCCACTCAGCACTTATCCACCTGCGCTCTCCCGACATCGTCCGGACACTCTGGGTCGATGCCCTCTGTATCAACCAATCCGTCCACGGCGAGCGAAACCAACAGGTCCGGATCATGGGCGACATCTACAAATCAGCCCGTCAAGTCGTAGTATGGCTCGGCAACGCAGCCGATGATTCCCATCTCGTATTCCAACATCTCAATGATGAGAGTATCCCCGACTCATTCCACAATGGTTCAAGTCCACCACAAGATACTCGCCGGGCTTGGACCGCCCTCGTCAAAAGACCTTGGTTCTTCCGCACATGGGTGATCCAGGAAATCGCCCTGGCGAAAAGAGCTGTCATGATGTGTGGAGAGGATTCGACTCTGTGGAGGAACGTGGAAGTGGGCTGGAAACCAGACTTTTCGAATGGTGCGAAGGGACTGTCGAATTCGCGTAGCAGTGAAAGTGATCATCCGATCGTGGGCTTTGATCCAGATAGTCATGTATGGGGTCTGAGGCTTCTTCGGGTCGGGAGTGATCCTATGAGTATTCTTGGATATAGTCGCGTTTGCCAGACTACCGAGATTCGGGATAAGATATATGGTATCTTGGGTTTGTTTGAACCGGGGTTTATACCAGTTGACTATGATCTGCCCGTGGAAGATATCTTTCGTCAGTTCGCAGAGGCTGCGATCAAACTAACCAAAGATCTTCGTATACTGAAGCATTTCGGTGCAAAGCGTAGCTACCCGAATCTTCCATCCTGGGTCCCTGACTTCACGGATATTTCGACCAAGAGTCTACCGGCGGAGACTTGGCATGCACCGTATCGCGAAGACGCAGATGAGAATTATCATATTCGATGTACAGATGGAACAAAGCTTAGCTTTCCTCGTGACAGCCTTGGTAGGGAGTATCTTCCTGGACTGGCGTTTTCGAAACATGGGAGTTTGACGATTAAAGGAAAGATGATCGATACGATTCGGGAGGTTGGACCAGAACTTGAGGAGGGAGTTGATCATGCGCCGGGGACTGAGGGCTTCGCAAGCGTGATGAAGGAGTGGGAAAGTCTGGCCGTGAAGCTTGTTTCAGAGTGGAAGACCTCGCAAGCCTCAGTCAGCGAAGCCTTTGCAACGACACTTACAGCAACGCATGGCTCTGAGCTCTTCAGCGTTGGCGTTGGCTTCACAAAATGGTATCGTCACTGCGGCGCCGGGATTCTCGAATCAACCGATCCATCCATGTTTCTCTGCGATCGCGAGTTCTATCTCTGGTGGTTGAGTGTCGGGAAAGGCTCGGAAGAAAAGGACCCCGAATCAACCTCCGAAGAGGATGTTGATGAAGAACCTGAAGCTATTGGGTATGATCTTAGAGAGTTCTCTCAGAAGTTCACTTTTGCGAGTTACAGTCGGTGTCTTTACACAAGTGAGAAGGGGTCGTTGGGACTGGCGAGTCCAGGAGCGAAGGCGGGCGATCGAGTTGTTTACTTTCCTGGTTCGTGTGAGCCTTTTGTGTTGAGGAAGAGGGAGGGTGAGGGGTGGATCTTGGTGAGTGATTGCTATTTGTATGGGCTTGATTTGGATATGCTGTTTCATGATGCGGAGCATTTAGTTGAGGATTTTGAGATCTACTGAGTAGGAGATGTCAGCTTAGAGAAATCAGTCAGTATCTTTTGTTGCAACAGGTCCCTACCGTGTTCTCGTACGCGTCGTGAGTTGGTGTTCTTGCTTTGAGATGCAGAACAGCCATTAAGCCTCAATGTTCGTAATGAGCAAGCGGGGTGTCTTCCAAAGCGTTTTTTGTTGTTTGAACGCAATCATAATATTAAAAGCCCCCCGAAAGGGCTGGTACTTGGCATTTCTTTCGCCAGTCAGTGTCCCTCATCGAATCACAGAGCTGGCAGTGGACAACACCGTTTGTGTCCGGGCCACTAGACCAGTGACAGTGGTAAATGGCGCGTGCAGTCCCAGTGGCATTGGCTAACAGATCCACTGCCGAAATCACAGGCCTTGCTTATTCCATTCCTCCAACTTTCGACCTCCATGAGAAATTCTCTCTCCTTCACACCCTCACCTCATAATTCTCTGACAGAGGATAGTCTCAGCGCTTGAGGCATTCTTCTGTCATTCATTCTCTCAACCCGCAAGCCTATATTATCATCTGGCCCTCTTCGAGGATCCTTTACTTACTTGACCTTGCCTCTCCCAGTCATCCTTCTCACGCGTATCAACCGCGACTTCTCGGAAATCGATCCACAAGATCTTGGTATCAACAGTAAGCAATCAGTTTTACATATCTCCCATTACAGACAGGACCAGTCTAACCTCAATGGCCTCAGTCGTGTGACTCACCCCAAGTTCTCCCCATTATAACGCGTCTTCTCCGTACGTATCACGACCAGAAGGACGCGAGAAGCAATCCACAGATTTCTGCTCTGAACAACATATCACCACACGACATGGCAGGTCCTGGGTTCATGTATCTCCCTGTGGAGGTTCAGGTCATGATTATCCGGCTGGCGATCCCTCCAATGGTCCTCCCGGAACACATCACCACGACCGGAAGGGTGGTGAGCAACGAGCGCGTCGAAACTCGCGGGATCATGGGAACTTGCCGCTTGTTTAGACAACTCCTCCTCAAGGCTCGACCTCTTGTCGCCCACACAGAATCCGCCGGTCAAGTAGTTACTTTTGACCCCGAGCGCGATACGCTTTTGGTGAGATGCATGAACATTCCAGCCTTCCTCACAACACCCCAGGTTCCCAACTTTCGTGCCGTTCGTCGACTCATGACCTTCTCCAACTTTCCGATGCTCCCTCTTGAACAGGACCCAACCGGGGGGCTTTCGCAGAATCATGGTGCTTATTGGCTTAGGGCACGGCAGCCATGGGCCATCAATGCCTTGGAACGTGACAGCTCTTGTACTTTTCCCTGGGAAAACCTGCCATTCCGCACAGGCCTCCCCATCGCGCAAGACCTAGAATCTCTTCGGGAGATGGTTGTTGTGGTGCAGAACGCTGGCGGCTGGCACATCCCCTCGTTCCAGCAATTTGACGCCCAGCCCAAACATGAGCAGCCCGACACAGCATTGGGAGGCCTCGATCGACCTCGTCACCACGCAGGAATCCGCTGGGCCAATCCTCAATTGGACGCTCTTTTGTCTGAGGTCCCTATGATTGGCCTCCACGGCTACAGCAAGACTGTCCGTGACCGACGCAACCCGCGCAGCCACGAGTATTCTCGAGGCGGTCAATGGGCTGGCTTTCGAGTTCACCTCGAGACCCAGGAGGTTGAGTTCCGGCCACTCACTTGGGATGAAGTTGACCCTATCGTCCATCGACTGAAACAGCCTCAGCAGGGCCGAAAGCTTCCAGATAACCAGGACCCGGAGTTTGTGGCTCGTGTTTAGATCATTCGAGACCAAACTAAACTTCCCGGTGGTACCTATGGATGGCTGAAGGTTAAGGAGTACGACAAGGATACTGATGAACCTTGGGTTAAGCAACTAGCGACGACTTGGAAAATGGTTCGGGCGACACTAAATCGACGTGATACCGATCCCTGCCAGTATACTATTGGTCCGAATTGATCAACCCTAGCGTCTCTAGGTGTAAGATTGAGTCTCGCTATATGTCGAGAGTATGAAACTACAGCAAGTGTTACGGAAGGAGACCAAGGTATGGATGGTGTAGGACTTGTTGGAGTTTTGGAGTTGACTGAGAGGAGAAGTGGACATTTCCACAACTTAGGATCAATGAGAGCTATTGCTGTTCAACGCTGGTAGTACATTGTTCTGTTTGATGGCCTACAAACACATATGTTGGACAACAACCATGATGAATATGGGAAAGGTAGCCTGAATGATAGTGTCGATGATGGGGGAATTTGTGAGAGCAAGAAGACAGATACGTAGATCAATCGATAGTATTGACATAAATATCCCCTTTCCTAATTTCCCTTGAGTGTTGGCTTTAGGTTGTGACGCCGAGTTGGACGTGAATGTTGTTACCATTAACAAGTAGGTCAAGAATTTTCGTGACCTTAAGAATTGCGATCAGAAACTTGACTCAACAACTAAAACTACTTCAGTAGTATAAGGCATTACAAACGGCTGCTCTATACCCGGGCGAAGAGAGGCTATTTAGAACATCACTAGTCCATCATATGCGACCAGATACCGCAAGACATTGAAACTCGTTCTTCTTCCCTTGCGTTCTAGCCTCTACATGACGTTTCTGGCTGGTCATAGGCAAAGACCAGTAAATGCGCAGACTTTCAACCAACACAACATTTGAGGATGTCCTTGGATTCTGTTTCAGGTTACCTGCAAAAGCGAGCCACAAGGGGCGTGAAACTTGTCGCGGCTAGATGTCTGGAGGGGCTCAGGCTTCGCCAACCGTATCCACGACCAAAGGAGCAGTTCGTCTCCAACGGCGAATTTATCACCATTCATTCTTTCACATCATCCCATAGAACCTGTATTATTCAACAGAACTAATAAAACTTGGTCGGACAGGATCTGTCGAAGTTTCCCATATGATGCATGCCGATGATACAACCGACGAAGACTCGGCCACTTGCAGTGTTGCCGAAGCACAGAGATCACATATAGAATTAAAATGATCTTTGACGGCAGGAATGCGTGATGTCGAGATGAATGGAGAGAATGGCAATTCTCACCGGAAACGGCGCTGAACGTGCGATCTGCAGCCTCTGTGCGGTTCAGAGCGCTCCCTGTTGCGCCATAATAGGACTCCAGGGAGTTAATTCCCTTTTCTTTTCGGAGATGCTGGACTGAGGATACCCGGCCTCAGTACCAATGCAACAAGCCCTTTCAGCGATTGTAGTGTTGTTATTTATCTTTGATAGTAGGCCAAATAGATCCTTCAAATTCCAATCCTTTTGCTGCTTGGGACCCGTGTCGCCCTCTGTCCAGGATCCAAATCAGTGTGTAAATATGATGGTAACAAGAATTCTCCAGACCTTTCTCGCCTACTGAAGGTGGGTTCCAGGATGAAGAGAATGCTGAAAGAAGCCTTTTTAATTCATGGCTCCAGTGGCAATTGCCACAAGCTTCGAAGCCTGGTGCAACATAGCAGCCAAGAAGTGCGCCATTGCCAACATTACACCTCTTTCATTGCTCCATTGGGCCTCGCAGTATGTTGTAGAGGTGGCGAAGCATGGCGTCGGTGTTCTGGGAGGCAGAGAAGTTCATGATATACTGATCAGTGCTACGATTCTTGGCCTTACGGCGCAGGACGATCTCTTGGGGTAAGATGCATGATCACAGGATGATATCAGCTTCATGCTGTAGTTTGGTCAGGCATTTTGATATAATGTCTAGGTTGTGAACTAGATGTGTTATTTGCAGCAGAGGCTTGTGGTTAAGAGCATAAACCAGCACACAGAACTTAGCTTTCCATAATGGAGGCTAGGCATTGGCTTCGGCGCAGGCCACGCAGGTTTTGTCTCACCAGAGTGAGACCACCAAACGTCATGACCAATCTCGTTCGCGAGATGTCGCGAGATAAATAATGAATCTCCAAGACGACTCTGTGAGCATATCCTTCGCATAGATCTCTCTAACAGGTGGCTCGCGTTAGATTACTAATCCGCATTTCGGAGTTCCAAAGCATAATCAGCCATCTAATCCGGTATGGTGTAGTGGCTAACATTTCGCGCTCTCATAACCTGAGAGATCAGTACCGCGGAGCCCAGGGTTCGATTCCCTGTACCGGAGTTTCCTTTTGCGCTTTCAAGCGATTTTCTTTTTTTCTGCCTAACCGGCCGATGATAAATAATTACATCACTTTTGCTTGATTGGTTGACCTCATTCAATTTGTGTTTGTGTCGACTGGATAATTAATTCTTCTTAGCTGTTAACATACCAAACCGGGTAGTCATGATTGTGTGAAGCACTCTGATATTGCAAAAGAGATCAAGTATTGACATATCGACTCTACCTTCTCTACTTCAATTCCTGCTTAAATCCTCCTGTCCTCCATTCTTGTATTCCAAATCACCAATCCATCATCCAATGTCCCTTAGTAGACGTAAAAGATCTCAGTCTCGCTGTCCTGAGCACGGAGCTTCTGGTTTCGCCTCTTGAGAATAATCTTTGCGACCCAAGCAAGAGCAGCAGTACCAATACTGAAAGCAGCACTGCTAGACATTGCAATAGCATATCTGGGCTCATCGCTAGAAGGCCAGAGATAAGGAGTCCAGATGAAGCTAATGTTCATGATCATGGTAACCATGCTGATTGCAACAGCCTTCTTCTCCTTGGTCTGACCGCAGACAGAGCCGCACCAACCGAGGATGAGACTGTTGACGGCGTATGTTCCGATGGTGAAGATGACCATGCAGACGTAGCGACCGGCTGTGTTGAGGGTAGCAGCGGCGGAGGCGAATCCGATGACGGCAACGGTCTTGGAGGCGGTGATGTGCCACGTTCGTTCGTTGTATTTTCCTGACATCCATGAGACGAGGATGGTGCTGGCGCCGGCGATGAGGTAGGGAGGGCATGTGAGGACGAGAGTGATGGTGGTGTTGAAGCCGAGAGTCTTGACAACAGTGGGGAACTACTCTGTTAGTAATTAATCCAAATTCGCTCCTTAAAAGACTTACAAAGTTCTTGAAACCGTTGGCAGCCAAATGGAGATGAGCCATGGCACAGAAGATCCAGACCATGGGATCCTTAGCAGCCTGCTTCAGACCCTTGAAGGTGCTGGTCTCACCCTTGTTGCCCACAGTATCGAGTTCCATGCGGTTGTGAGCCAACTGTCTCTCCTCCTCAGTCAACCATCTCGTGGTAAGAGGGAAATCAGGGAGAATAAAATAGCCGGCAACAGCAATCACAAAGGTGACGGCACCCTGGAGGATGAAGAGCCACTTCCAACCTGCAAGGCCAGCGACGTCATCAAGACCGTGGAAGATGCCAGCGGCGATGAGACCAGCGAAGGCAGTGGCGAGGATGTTCCCGGTGTAGAGGATGGCGATGCGGGTTGCGACCTCCTTGCGGGTGTAGAAGATGGAGAGGAGATAGACGGCGCCGGGGTAGTATGGTGCTTCGGTGAGACCGAGGAAGAAGCGGGTGAGGAGGAGACCCTTGAAGTCTTTTGCGACGGCGGTGAGGCCGCTGACGACGGCCCAGAGCATCATCATGATACCCTGAGGGGTTAGTCTTTTTGTAACCAGGAGTGGATGGGAGAGAGGCAGCTTACCATGTAGCGAGAGGGGCGGGTGCGAGTGAGGAACATGTTGGAGGGGATTTGGCCGAGGATGTAACCGACAAAGAGGATAGAAACACAGGTTTGATACTCTGCAAATTGTTAGGCAAGACACAAGCATGCCAAGGTAAGACTTACCAGTTCCCTGGAGGTTAAGATCCTCCTCGAGATCATTAAGGCGTGCAAGAGCAATGGCATTGCGGTCAAGGTAGTTGAGCCAGTACATGCTCCAAAGCATAGGCTATCAAAGTTAACATCTCACGTCGTCTCATATCAGATAATCAGGTACTCACCATCATCCATCGATCAAGCTTCTTCACAAGAGCAATCTCCTTAGGATCGGTCTTCTCATGAGCACCAGAGTAGTCAATCTTCTCAACGCGAGGGATTGCCTTTTCAGGATACTCATTCTGGAAGATCTGGGGCTCGACGTCCCTGATGTCGGTCTTTTCGTCACGCTGAGCCATGATGAAGTACAAGTCAAGAAGTTTATAAGATAGAGAGGTAGCTGGGTAGTCAAAGCGATCGACTGCCTTGATGAAAACAAAACACTCGGCGGAGAAGAGCCGTTATATAGACATTTCCTGACAGCGACTAAAACCTGGGGATAGAGTGACAGCAACGATGATCCCCCAAGTTCCCCATGGCCTTGACCATCCCCCGCATTGCGGGGTGCAGAGTAGGAGTCGGCAAGGCCATGGACGTGGGAATTCGGAGCGCAGATCTGGAAGGTAGAGATTAAGTTGGTCTAGACCTTGTGGAACCTCGCCAAGAACTTGGGGTAGTACTCGTCTTGCGAAAACAGGGATAGACTAGCTGACAACAGTGTCATGGCGTTGTGTGTCTTTGATCAACAGATGGTCTGCGCTTCTAGTCTACGAGCAGGTTTATCACAGCGCTAGAAAACGGTGCCAGGATGGCTTAAACCACAACGGAGACTACTTCCGAGCGTCTAACAGGTTGGATTTCATACAAGACTGCGTTAAGCTTTGGGTTGTTCAGCTAGAGAATGCTTCTCTTCTTCTAGAAGAATGGTCAACCTCAGTGGCGTTGTCATCACGAGCCGTTAGTCGTGCCTCTTATTGGAGAACATCGCACTGCACTGCCTCGCTGAAGACCTCCAAAACAGCCCTCGCAGGCTAGACGACAACTCCAAGTCTGTTCCCCGCCGCCAAGGGTGCGGGATTTCCAGAACCGTACGCCCGCAGCAGCAAGGCCATACCGAACAGGGAAGGAGATTAAGCTTAACGATTAAGGTTGCGGAGTAGACATGGGGTAGAACGCATCAGGGATTCAGACGTAAGCACTATTCCCCCCGCGTCATTGCAGCTCACGATGGCAGGGCAAAGTTGTTAGATGATTGTTTTTGTAATGCGTATGGTTTTGCATGATTTATTAGGTGTTGGCTGAGAGTGAGGGTGGTAGTTGTCTCCGCATGTTAAAGCGAGAGACTGGCTTGGCTACTCCGCTGCTACTTGGCTGCCTCCGCACCCTTTTGGCCAAGGAGAGGAGTCAATCACCTTGGCTGCTCTCCTCATTATTGGCATCACCTCCAAGAGATAACAAGTTGTAAGTGAACCATTGATTGAACCTTTAATCTCCCCCAGTTTACGCCATCAAACTTACGCCATGACAATCATCCAACTACCTACGGCACGGCATGTGGGCTGCTCAATGCAACCGTAAGCCCATCTCACAGCATCAGCAGGGATGTGCCAGAGATTGGGTCACGAATACCACCCTAATCCCTCGCACCAAAACTCGCAGCCTAGAAATTCGGGGCATTGCATCACAACATCATAGCGCCTGTATCAGAACCTCCTCTTGGCATGTCCAGACTGCTCCGAAGATTCCCGCTCTAGTGTGTAATAACTAGAGTGTGATATCTGCGGGGGATTCTAGTCTAGCGGTTCGGTGCCCGCATCTCACTCAAGGGGGTTGGGGGCTGTTTACTCCGCGCACCTTGCACTACACTAGCACTCCACTAGCGATGCTCCGCCACTGTAATTATCCAGTGATACGCCGGTGAAATGATGCTAAGGTTCGTTTTAAGTGCGCGGATCATGTAACCAAGTTGCTTTCTAGAAGAATTGCCGTTCCTCTAGTCATGCATGTGCTTAGCCCTATTCAGACAACATTCCAGTAGCCGCCTGCACTATCGACTCGACGCCCGCTCTTCACACTTGAATGTCAAATGATAGGTTCGAGATAAATTGCCTTCCCGGATTCTTTTCGGCACGATCTCCCACTAGATGTCTTCTCGAAGGATTGACCGCTTGATGATTGGTGTCTTACAGATCTGCACTGACTCCAAATGCGCTGTGACGTTGTTCCACTTTATGGCGTCGGTTGTCTCTGGTTCAGGTCTTGGCTTTTGCTAGATATCAGCTATTTCAGCTAGAACGGGGAGTGATTACCTTTCCCCGCAAGGGTATCTCACTGTGATAACTGGAGATGATGAGCACAGACAGTTCACTAATGGTATTTCTAAGCAAAGTTATCGGCGCAATTACTGGATTGGTATGAGCGTGTTGTTGGTTTGAACTCCGGATGCTTACGGGGGCTCGTATTCTTGGCCCGTCATCCTTGAGACCAAACTCTATGGTTCCAGGGTTGAAAGACGCAATGCAACCTTGGAGAAATGCACATGTCCGTTGATAGGTTGCTGGAGCGTGTTGGAATGTTCTTGGATTCCTATTTCATCCGATGAGGCTCTGTAGTAAGATTCAGCGTCGCATAGCGTGGATTTCCCTTGGCTTCTTGAAGACAAGAGTCTCGGGGGGTACTATTAGGATACCGCCAGTACTACGGGGATTCAGCTATCGTGGTCCGGATTGGGTCGGAGCCAAGGCCAAGAAGAAAGGGAAGATAGCGCCAACAATGATGCATGTTATCACACATGAGTTGGGGAATGATGGCTTGGCTTGAACTTGGGGAAGTTCGCCATCCTACTCTTCCCGATGAAGCTCATTCTAACTTGATGATACGATAGGTTGGCCTCATTCAAGCCTTACCTGGATTCAGATCAAGATAATAACGCGGATCAGTATTCCGATCTTCTTGCTTGCTAAGCCAAACTGGTCGGAAGAAACAGTGATATGGAGTCAACCATCTTTCTGATAGAGATGGGAGCCAGGAGCAACTAGATTCGGAAGAGACTGTGGACGTACGTTTGGTAGCCGTTTGAAGGACAGAAATGGTAAGGTTAGTCTCCTCAAAATCCCAGTGATCGACGGTGAATCAAGTGTCAAGTTTTGTGTCCCCCCTATCGTGGTAGCTCAACTTGGAAGCCTTCGCGTCTGACAGTGTACATCAATGGAGCAAAAGTAAAGCGGTTGCATCCGAGATCGTCCACCAGTGCATAGACGTGGTACGCGTTACCTCTTTCTTTGAGATCGTCTCCCAAATCAGGTTCTCTTTACTCAAATCTCTTATTATAAATACAGCGAGCTCGCATGCCTAGGAGTCGGTCATCTTCAGCACTTGAGCTGTTCTCATTATCTCAAGGAAGCCACTCAACTCAAGCATCTTTCGACACGGTCCTCTCCTTACACCCTCTCTCGATACTCGGATTCGGAGGGGAGATTCGGCAGGGTTACACAGGTGGCGCTGCCTAATGTGAGTTCCATGTTCGAGACTCTAAGCTGAGATGTCGAAGCAGTATATGTGACCCTCCATATTATACCACATTAATAACTTGTATTACATGCAAGCCACAAAGTCTTCGCTACTCTCACTCGGCTCGATGGTAGGTGGGTGTCCGGAACGCCCGTCGACATGTGATGGTGTCCATGATGGTGTTCACGGGCAAGCGGTTGTTCTGTCGCGGAATCTTTCATCAGTACTGATGACCAGCTCCCATAACAGAAGCCTGAAGCCAGAGTTACATATATATTGCTTCGACTTCAGTTCCATCAGGTCGGAAGGCCAGTCTCCTTGTATGGTAGCCTGAGACTCACCGAAGGACCGTGTCGAAGAAGCTTCGCCGTCATTCATTACATGCTAGAGGAGCTCTCATCATCTTCAACAATTAGCTAGCACGTACTGGTTCTGCCGCTATTCTTTCATCCTTGCTCAGTGGCTTTCTGCTACCTTAGATGCTGAGACCCTGTGACCATACATGTCCAGAAGCCCTCCTTCGTAGAGAGCTAGGTGGTTGGCCACTCCCGCTTATTGGGTGGAAGAGGTCTCTGCAGTGGCTCAAACCAGGTTATGATGTGATCACTGTCCTAGTGCCAGTAGTGTAGTGTTTTGTCACCGTCAGTGGTTGTTCTAGACCTCTTCATCTGGTCAGGGGGTCTAGATACGCCTAGCTCAGCTCGCCACGACCACTGGCTCGTTTCGCAGATTCGTAAAGATGTGCAACAAGGTTCACCCCATGTTCTCATTATCTCATTCTTTTACTCTCATTACATCTTCCATTCTCACTACCTTGATAGGGCGCTCTTGACGCCCGCTAAGTCACCATCGGCGTCACAAACTAGATACGCAATAAAGTAGGGAGGCAGTCTCGTTGGCCAATCTACACAATTGACCAAGTTCCATCTTCTCGCATACGGCTAAGTGGCCATCTTGCTAATAGCATACCCTTTCCAGAGATATTAATGAAACTGCTGTCGTGCCATAGCAACCGCAGTAATGAACTTGACGCTCGATGTAAAAGAACACAGATCTGGAGGACTCTCTGTACCGAGTTCTATCTGGCGTGCACTTGCGACCCCATACTGCCAAGCTAGCCCATCTTCCATCTGAAACAAGGGCCCTCCTGATGTTCCAGACTGGCAATCTGCTTTAGTCAGCAGCTGATCGCCGGGAATATCGCAAGACGTAAGGCATTCCTCCACGGTTATTCCATCCTGTCGCAAAGGCTTTTCTTTGTTGTACATGAATTTGTTGGGATATCCCACATGTGACTACTAACATTAGTGGTGGTTCTTTTGTCCTGTTCTTTCTTGTACTCACAAAGAGTTGCGTCTTCATCTGCTTCTGTGTATCGAACTCCCTCACCCCGAGGTACCCGTGTCTCTCACCCATTCGATCCGCCAGGATCAAGATGGCCCAATCGTTCACGTTTTTACATATAGTTTGATTTTGTCCATCTTTGAACAATGTGTGACATTCTTGGCCCTGTAGAGCGATGACGTCCGTCGCGTACGATTTCCCTCCGCTCCGGCCTTCGAAGAAATTGGACTCAAATGAGATAGTGTCGGCCGGCGTATCGGGGACGCAGTGTTTTGCTAGCAAGACGTGTCGTGGACCAACCAAAGAGCCACTGCAAGTTCTCGGCACAGAGTCCGCATATGACTTGGCGCCCATGAGGGCCCTCCCGAAGGAATAGGCGGGGTATTGTGGGCTATCCCATACATGTCTATCGTCTTTTGCGAAGTCTGGCAGTGGGCTGGGCTTAGTGGAAGATTTTTTCAGCCGCTCTCTGTTGTCTTGGTCTGGTGGAGGGTCGCGCCGTCGGTGCGGTCCACGTGGAGGCACGGGTCTGCCGGCGAAGTTGTCGAACTGGTATCTTGGGACGAGGTGTATTTTTGGGATAGGACCGGCTAGGGGGGCATCTCGTGGGTGAATATCTACAGCTGAGTTGTTTGCGGTGGTTGCTGGAGGTATTTGGGGGATAGGGG